>CDFE01035561.1:0-15121 GCA_000826465.1 Acanthamoeba mauritaniensis | reverse complement strand
CACGCATCGAAGCCGCGCAAGCCGAGTTGGAAGAGAGCGGCATGGTGGCCAACCCAGCGTACCGACATTAGCAGCGCCGTATGCTCTCTCTCTCTCTCTCATTCTTGCGTGCGCGTGCGCGTGAGCGTGCGTGCGTGCATGCATGCATGCGTGAGCGGTGAAAGCTGACCAAGCTGGGCGCGCGACAGATCGCGTACGTGCCCACCGGTGGCCATATAGCCGTTGACAGCGCGACGGCGCGCTACGGCTACTTCCAGGCGTGGCTCGAGGCCACGGCCGATTTTGATCTCCGGCTGGAGTTCTACTCCGGGGCAACGTGGGCTACTGTCGCCACGTCGAGCAGCGGCTCTGGTTCCGAGTGGATGCAGTTCGCCACCTCTGGTACAAACACCACCCCTCCCATGCTCCACCACGGACAATGGGATACTGATTCATGTCTGGAACCGCAGCTACGGGTGCGGGTCAGTACAGGTTCGCTATCGTCGCGCCGCTGGGCCAGACCGGTACCTATCGGTTCTCCTACCAGGTACCGTCCAGCGCGCAGGTTGGCTTGGCCAAGACGGGCGGCGCGGCCTCGACCGTGACTCCCTTCTGGCTGCCCCTCATCCGCGATCTCCTCTTCTAGGGCTCCCTCCTCCCCACCACTTTCTGGCACTGGGTACATATATTCTCTTGTCCACGGCAAGCAAGGAGGAACAACTTCCAGTGTTGCTGTAGCGTCCTCCACGGCAACAAAAGCCTTTGTGGTGCCGAAGCTTGTGCGCCACACTTTTCGTTCCACCAAGCGGTTTACGCCTAAGCTTCCAGACAATGAGTTTGCGGCGACCAAAGCGGCTTGCACAATAATTAGTGTTTTTTTTAATGCCCATCACGTGGCCAAAGAATGCGTACTGTGCCGGAGGAGCGGCCTTAACTGCTAAGGGAGCTACAACTTGGCCTAAAAGAAGATGGCGGAGTAGGGGCTGGAGAGGATGGACGCGGCGCCTTCCTCCGAGAAGGTGGTGGTCAAGGTGTACTCGGCGCTGCTGTCCTTGTTAGACACCACCAGCACCCAGTAGCTCACGCCGGGCACAGCGACCCTGCCGCCGACGTCGACCGTCACTCTGTTGGGGGCCGAGTCCGCCGAGAGGTTGCTATTGGTATAGTCCAGAGAGATGGTGATGATGATGTCAGCCAGTTGGGGGACGCGTCAGACGGTGAGAGGGCGTGTCAGTAGTGGGGGGAACGAGCTGCGTACGCAGAGAAGGTGGCCAAGGCCGTGGCGGAGTGGGAGACGCTCTGGAGCAGGTTCCACAAGTTGATGTCGGTACAGGCCGAAGTGTCGGGGATGACGAAAATACCAGGGGGCAGGAAGTCAAGGGGCTTGCCCGAGTTGAGAGTAGCAGAGGCTGCGGTGGAGTTTGGTCAATAATAATAACAAAAAAAGCGAGCGCGTGCTCAGCAGCTGGTGTTGGAAGAGAAGGTGAGTACGTACTGAGGCTGCCGTTGGTGACGGTGAGCGAGACGGTTTCTACGACCTGGGTGTCCTTGGCCTTGACGTAGTGCCACGACGCACTGGAGAAGCCACAGCAGCTGGTCAACTTGGTCATGCTGGGGGCAGTCGCGGAGAGGGCGGCGTTGGCGTTGATGGCGCCGATGGTGAAGCTGACTGCCGCGCTGGCGCCGCTTGGAGGCTGCACGGTCACGGTGTAGAGCTCGGGCGCCGAGGTCCTTACGCAGCCCTGGAACGAGTAGGAACACTTGACCTGGCCGCTGGTCGAGGAGGCCGCAGCCGAGCACTCGAACTCCGCCTCGGCAGAGGCGGGCTGGCCGTCCTTGAGGATGGACACCTGCGGCGTTTCAGAGCCGACGTTCGGCAGGACGTAGAGGAACTGGTAGCCAGTGGCGGTGGAGTGATCGTAGGAGAAACTGTAGTCCACCTGCGAACCAACGACGGCGGTGCCCTGGAGAGGTTGGTCCAGGTTGAGTTGGGTGGCGGCCATGGCCGAGGCCACAACGCACAGGAAGACGAACGCCTTGAACAGCATCTTGTGACAACGTTGTTGGTTGTGCTTACAGGATTTGTCGAGAGTGTGTTGGAGAGGTTTGACCGCCCACCCTTTTGTGGTGGGTCGGAGTGCACCCTATTGGGGGTTTGGTTGCGCAAGAGCAATGGCCTATGGGGTGCGAGTTGCAGTGTTGTGCAGGACCCATACGTAGGTACCGTGCATAACGGTGGCGATTGGCGGTTGCCTGGGCAGAAGTTGCCCCGGAGACACGTGCTGCCCAAGCACACTTGACTTTCGCCAACTGCTCCAAAGTCGGCAATAAGGTGGCGGTTGGTGTAGCGAGCCGAATATGAATAATAATTGCATTTCCTCGGTCGCAGCCAGCCTGGAGCAGACGGAAGAGAGAGGACTCCTTGACATTGGTGATGTTGCTGTGACCTGATGTTGTCCTTTTTTGCGGGACAAAAATGTTGGGAATGTGCTGACGTGTCACAGACACTACATGCATTTAGCGTATCTGTTGACTTTCGACCAACTCCTCCGGAGACTTTTGAAGGGTGCATTCACAAGCTCTGCTTTTCCCCGGCAAGTGAGACACCCGACGAGAGGAAGGAGGCAATGTCATTCCTTGTGTACACCCACCACCAACACACTGTAGGCTTTCAATCCTATGACCCCTGTTGAGTAATGAGGTCTTCCTCTACTTGACCACGTCAATCCGATCTGACGTCAGCCGATAGACATGACAAGAATGCATCAACACAAGGCAGATCCAGGCGACAACGACAAGAAGAAGTTGGAGAAGAATGAAGAGGTTCATCTACACAATGAGGAACACAATGGTCAACGTGCTCATTGTACAGGCTACCTTTCCCCCTCTTCTCTTCACATAAAAATTGATCTTGTTTAAATAGAAGACTGCATCTTCTTTAATCTTTACCAAACAGTAAAAAACATCCTTTACCACACTACTCCTACTTCTCTCTGCTTCTCCCTTCTCAAAACCCAACAGGTTATGGGCCCACACCTATGTCAACACTAGTGTACATATACTCGTTCAATGGTTCATCATGGGAGAAGCTCAACAGTATGGCAAGCTCATTGTTCTACATGATGGACAAGACTTTGACAGCTGGGATGGGTGGGTTCGGTCAGAATGCACCATCCACAACTGCTGGTCAATCATCACCAGTCACAAACCACGACCTGTACCTCACCCCCCTGACAGCAAGGGAAAGGACAAGGCCAACAACAGAGATGGTGACGAAGACGGAGATCCAAGCAAGAAGAAGCAGGGATCAACCTCCAAGGCCGGTACCATCAGCCCATCAGGAGTTCTACTCAATACAACAATACAGAAGCTGGCCACCCTCTCCATCAAGGAGTCAGTCTTCACCTCTGACAACATGAGTATACTCAACAAGGACAAACTCAGCGTACTCAACACAATGATGATCTTCCAAGGTGACATGACCAAGGACACCACAGCAGAAGAGCGCAAGAAGCGCAAGCAGAAGATCAAGAAGTGGGACAAGAAGGCAAGGAAGGCCCTCAGCATCATCCTTCACTCACTTCACCCAACACTACTGCCCTTCGTCAGGCGCGAGACAAATCCAAGGAAGGTCTACTTGACCCTCTACAAGCATTATCAGCCCCAGATGCATGGCTACACATTCCTACTCTTCAAGCAGCTACACACACTGAAGATGAGCAATGGCAACTCAGTCCATGCATACATCAATCACGCCACTGGCATCATGGCCAAGCTACATGCTGTGGGATGTGAGTTCAGCAAGGCCATGGTCATGATGCACGTAATCTACAGCCTCACATCCAACTACTGCCAGCTACACTTGTCAATCAACACCACCACAAGTTGCAACTTCCTCACTCTCTCATGGCTCACTCAGGCGCTACTTCAGGAGGAGGCCACCATCAACAGCTACAAGGCGCAGGCTCGCCCAGCTATGATGCAAGCACTGGTCAGCAACCACTGACTGCAACCTGCAAGGACCAACAACTCAAACAAGTCATTGAGTGGCAACATGGGCAAGACATGGGACGGTGGTGGCCAGCAACAAGCAAGTGGCAGCAAGGAGAAGCCTAAGGTCTACTGCAGCCACTGCTTCAAGCCTGGACACATCATTGACAAGTGCTGGTCTCTTCACAGCAAGCCTGACTCATGATGTCAAAGTTGAACTTGTTGAAGGTGAAAGCCAACGTAGCTCATGTTGAGACCGCCTTGGTTGCCATTGAGTTGGCACTCACCAGCAATGAACCTTGGGGGCAGATCAAGAAGTGTGGCTGTGGGACTTGGGGGTGTCAGCCTCCATGACGCCCAACGCCACCCTACTTCACAACATTTGTCCACTTGACAAACCAGTTTGGGTCAGACTTGGTGACAGTTGCCTCATCCAGGCCCACGCGTCTGGCGACCTCCACAGTTGGATCAACGTGGACAATTGGGAGCTCAAGCTCTGTTTTCCTGATGTGCTTCATGTACTGGAACTTGGTCAGAACCTACTCTTGTCATATGTGATCCTCAAGAATGGCTATTGCATAGCTGGCAATAAGGACAGGTTCATTGTTTGCCAGGAGAATGGTGGGGCCATCCTGCTCATTGGGCATACACGTGACCAGCTCAGCTATGTCCCTCTACATGTTGACAAGCCACTGTTGAGCAATGCCTACTCCAATGGAGGATCAGTGACTGAGCTGACCACCCTCACAAGCAAGGTGGAGACAAACCAGTCACCCACGGTCAGCAAGGATGATGACAACAGGAAGGGCAACGTGCCATTGGGAGATGAAGACAAGACAGTCATGGTCGTTCTCTTGTACAATGAAGCCCACTGGCAGTTTGGTCATCTAGCACCAAGCAACTCTGCCAGATGGTGGAGTGGTCACTTGACATAGTGATTGATCCCCACACCAAGCTGGGTCAGTGTGAGCCATGCCAACTCACAAAGAGCATGTGCAAGCCCATGCTGAAGGGACCCATCATGCCTGCCAAGGTGTGTGGAGACCTTCTCCACGCTGACATCACCAGCATTCCTACCCCATCACTCAGCAGGAAGACTGGCTTCATCACCTTCGTTGACAATCATTTGAGATACTGGTTTCATCTGCCAATTTGGACAAAGGATGAGGCCAGCCTACACTTCAAGGAAGTGCTGGCGGCTCTACCACACGATGTCTGTATTTGTGCTGTACGCTCGGACTGCGGCAGCAAGTTTGTTGGAGCTGAGTTTGGTGAGATACTTCAGCGTCACAGCATTCGCTTCAAGACCACTCCACCATACACACCCTAGTACAATGGCATGGCAGAAAGATTGGGTTGAACAGCAATGGAGATGGTTCAAGTCATGCTCAAGGCCTCCAACATGCCACGGTCACTGTGGGCTGAGGTGCTTGCCTATGCTACTTGCCTCATCAACTACGCCCCAACTACAGCCACTGGTGGTCTATTGCTGTATGAGCTGTGGACAGGCAACTGGGTGAGACTGGCAACTCTTCAACCCTTTGGAGCAAGCACATTCCTACACATCCTGTGTCATCTCCAAACCAAGCTTGACGACGCAGCTAGGCCAGTCTGTTACCTCAGGCTGGCCTGCAACACCTCTCACTATCGTGTGTGGATAACAAACAAGCACAGTGTCACTGAGTCATGCAGCATGGTCTTCCACAACAGCCCACCTGTCGAGGTTCAAGATGCCCAGGGACCATACATCATTGTCACTGATGCTGCTCCCAGTTCTCATGAGATTCTTGAGGTGGGGGGAGGAAGAGATGAATCAACTCTCCACCACCACTCAGCCTCACAATTCATTGCCAATTGTTGAAAACCCCACTCTCAATGATTCAGGAGAATCATGAAGGTCTGAAGACGAGGTCCAACTTGAGCAGCCCAACCATGACAAGCTGCCACTCAACCATGACAGAGGAACACACATCAAAGATCTCTCACTCTTTCCCAAACAAGTCAAGAACAACAAGATAGGAGAGGCTCACAGCCATCAACCTCAAGCTCACTCCAAGCCCCCAGCTACAATCCCAGCCCAGGCTCAGCAAAGCAAACACACTCACAAGCCTCAAGAATGTCTTATTGAGGTGTGCACCGCACATGCCATGATCGCCATCAGAGATGCATCAATCACCCCAACATTGTACCATGAGGCCATCAACTCACCCGATGCAACCAACTGGCTGGCAGCAATCAAGGCAGAACACAACACAATCAAGAAGACGAAGACCTACCTTCTTGTCAATCTACCACCAGGGCACAAGGCACTCAGCTCAAAGACCATCTTCAAGCTCAAGCTCAAGGCCAGCAGGGCCACAGATCATCACAAGGCCTGTGTAGTCATGCAAGGATGCAGCCAATGCGAAGGTGTCAACTACTTCAAAACCTACACCCCTGTCCTACACTACAAGAGCCTTCAATTCCTCATCACACTAGCCATCAAGCTCAACCTCAAGATCCACCAGATGGATGTGGACTCAGCCTTCCTTCAAGCCAACCTTGAGGACAAGATCTATGTACACCAACCTGAGGGCTTCATCAACCCACAACACCCAACCAAGGTGTGGTGTCTGTTGAAGAGCCTTTACAGCTTGAAACAGGCCCCCATGGTCTGGAACCAGACTATTGATAGCCACCTACAGAGGAACAGCTTCAAGCCTACAGAGGCGGACCCATGCATCTACATGCACTGGAGTGGTGACAAGGTTGCCATCATCGCGCTCTACGTTGACAACCTGGTGATCCTCACCCATCCAGATCTTCTCACCGACACCAAGAGGGTGCTGGTGGAGTGATTCCCAGTCAAGGACCTCAAGGAACCAGCGTTGATCCTCGGCATCAAGGTCATTTGAGACTGTCAACAAGGACACCTTGAACTCAGACAGAGTGGACACATCGTGGCCATTCTGTCTGAAGCTGGCATGACCAACTGCAAGCCCATCTCCACCCTGATGGAGCCCAGTCTTCACCTTGAAACACTCACTACCACGCCCAGTGAGTGTGCAACTCAACCATACTGCTGCATCATTGGCATGCTACTCTATGTAGTGTGTGCTACAAGGTGGGACATCAGCTACAATGTCATGTACCTCTGTTGGTTCATCAATGCACATGACAACACACTGGAAGGCAGTGAAGCACCTGCTTCACTACCTTCAAGGGACACAACACCAGATGATCATCTACCAGCAGTTGGCCCAGCTCAAGGAAGACACCCTCATCCCTGTTGGTTACTTGGACGCAGACTGGGCCACTGATCACGACAACTGCATGTCGATCTCAGCCTACATCTTCACCCTTGCAGGTGGACTGATTGTGTGGGCATTGAAGAAGTAAAAGAGCATTGCAACCTCCTTGTGTGAAGCTGAGCTCTACGCGCTCTTGTTGGCAACCATGCAGGCGCTCTACATTTGATGCTTCTTCAAGCCACTACAGACCCTGACTCATTTGCCCATCGCCATCTACTGTGACAGCCACAGCGCACTTGCTGTCGCAGAACAAGAGGAAAGACAGTCATTCCACTCTCGTTTCAAGCACCTCAGCATCCGTCGTCTACACAGCACGGACAACACAACTCAAGGCCTCATCAGGCCACTCTTCTGCCCTACCACTTGAATGCTCGCGGACCCGCTCACCAAGGCGCTCCCGGCCTTCAAGCTCAACGCCATCAAGGCACTCCTCGGGATCGATGTCAAGACGAGCATCATCGACAGGAAGGGTGTTGAGTTATGAGGTCTTCCTCTACTCAACCACATTGATCTGATCTGACGTCAGCCAATAGACACGACAAGAATGCGTCGACACGAGGCGGATCCAGGCGACGACAACAAGAAGAAGAAGTCGGAGAAGAACGAAGAGGTTCATCTACACGATGAGGAACACGACGGTCAATGTGCTCATCGTACAGGCTACCTTTCCCCCTCTTCTCTTCACATAAAAATTGATCTTGTTTAAATAGAAGACTGCGTCTTCTTTAATCTTTACCAAACAGTAAAAAACATCCTTTACCGCACTACTCCTACTTCTCTTCACTTCTCCCTCTTCGAAACCCAACAACCCCTTTGCGGGCTTTGCGACCAGCGATGCAATCTCCACTTTGTCACCTTTGCCTAGTCTCTGCTGCACGAGGTCGAACAGGGCCACCTTGGAAGCCTCTACTCCTTCCTTCTTGGCCATGGAGCCAGAGCACGCCTGGGCCGAGAGTTTGGAAGCCGATGCCTACCTTCTTTCGTGCAGGCTGAACGGGTCTTCAACGACGCGCTGGTGCGTTCCACCCTGCACTCGGTCAGAAAGCCCGTCACGGTGCGCCTCTCCATTGGCGACGATGGCCACTACTCTGGCGTCTTCACCTTCACCGGCAGGAATGCTGCTGAGGATGGCTTCTCCATGAAGTTCCTGCTGGAGGCACGCCAGAGGACCCTTGTCCTTGGAGGGCCCCATACTGGCCCTCTTCAACCAAGACCTCCAACTTCTGGCCAAGATTCGGGCCAACCAAGACTACTTGCATCATGCACTAGACCAAATGTGTGAGACGAAAGACAACTAAAGCGTTGTTTACGTAGCCCATTTATGGGACTAGCCCAGAGTTACATTTCTTGACGGACTCAAGTTGATGGTGGTTTTCGCCGCGTCTTCCTCGGCGTTCCATCACTTGAGGAAGTAGTCTTCGTCACGTGCGTTCCTCAACAGCAAGGCCTTCTTCTTCCCTTGCTCTTCCTTCCTGCTCCCCTTGCGCTCCTTGCTATGCTTCCCCACTGGAAAGGGGAAGAGACCAAAAAATCAGAAACTCCTGTTCACTTGCTGCTACAAGGAGTCGATTGCTTATTGAGGCCCGAAAACCCAGGCATACTGAGTCAAGTCAAGCGCAAGGGTGGGCCCCCATAACCGCTGCCCTGTCGACCCACCTCATGCCTGCACGTGTGTGTGTGTGGTCCCGCTGTTGTCGTATTGTGGTTTATTAAGCCAGTCCAAGAAGAGGTGCCACCTTGAGCCACTTCTTGCAGCCACATCAGCGATCTCTCTTCATCAGGTTGTGGAACCGGGCGACGAGGGGTCAACCAGCGGCGTGGTGCTCCCCCTGACCGGATAGCGCAGCGCATGGAGAAGGTGCAGCACTTCGCTGTAGTTGGGGTGCTCCTCTTGACTGTGGTGACTGGTCACCTCTCTGGCGTGCCTATAGGAGGCATCGTCAGCGTCCATAACAACGGCTGTGGAGGAGGAGGAAGAGGGCAGGGGGATCTGTGCCGCTGCTCGGACTGTGCCGTCAACAGGATGCCCTGGAACCCACAGAGGGACCACCGGCCCAAGGAATAGGAAGTGGTCTGTTAACCTGCAGCAAGAGGGCACATGTACAGTGACCGCAGATGGGAATTGCAGAGGTGGGCGAGTAGCCATGTACTTGCTCCTTTCCCTTCTCCTCATGTTCTTCTCCCCCAGCGGGACGCTGTGGGCTTCACTTGGTTGCAGGTGGGGGCTGGGGCGGCACCGTCAGAGGCTTCACCATTTTTCTGCTCCGCCTCTTGGGTTCCTTGAAAGAGAGTCGGCCAGGCCATGCCATTGATGCAGAGGCTGCTGTAGTGAGGCTGCTGGGACTGTGTCAACAGCTGCACTCTTGCTGTTTGTGTTGGGATTTGTACACTCAGGGCAAACCATTCCCTTTGCAGTTGGGGGGCATACATGGCTGACAGCCCACACTTGAAGGCTTAGAACGAACTAGGCTTGGGACATGTTGGCCAGATTGGCCACCGTGGAGTTTATCCGCTCATCTCCGAACTGGGGCAAGTGCTGAAGGAACTGCTGGCCGCGTGAAAATGACTAGTCCGACGCTTGGATCTCAGCTGAAACAGCATGGCATGCTCCTGCATTCTTCTCCGACACTCATCCCTACTCTTAGAGCGACCGGCATGCCTGCACAATCCCGAGCGTCGTCTCCTGCTCTCGGGCTTGCTCTTGCTGCCGGCCGCTGGTCGCGCGGCACAGGTGATGCCTACGACCCGTCTGAGAGAGTCGAATAGAGGTGGAAAGGCATGCCGTCGTGCCGAGCCGATGCTGGTGCTGGTATGACGCATGCACGAGCCAGTGAAAAACCGTTGCCGATCTCGTGCGTGTCTCGCTTTCCTGTGCACGGCGATGATTTTAGCTCCGATACCGGGCCGCCGCTGAACGTGTGCGAGCGGACCCGCACGCCGTTGGCCGCGCGAGGGGAGGCGGGTGCGGAGGTGGCGCCTCTTGCATTCGTATTCCTCGCGCGCGGACTGGGGTGTGCCCCGCTCGCGTTTGGTCTTGCTCTTCCTCACCTGGTGCCACCCACTGTACATCCACCTCTCCCTGCAGGCCAAGCTATGCTTGTTGACAACATCGAAGCTGTAGGCGTCAGCTTGATCTGTATGCCTGAGCTCGAGCGTGGGGATATTGAGGCTCTTGTACTTCTCGCGGATCTTGTCGCTTCGGTCCAGCACCACCTGATCCACGCTGAACCCCAGGCGTCTCGCCACACCCTGCTCCGCTTCCTCCCCGCTTGTCTTCTTGGCCACGGCCGACTGCAGAGACTTGGCGGCTTCCTTTTTCCTCTTACTCTTTTGTTTCTTCTTTTTTTTCTTGTCCTTTCGCTTCTGCTTTTGCTTTTCCTTCCTCTGCTCGGGCGACTGCTCCTTGGTGTCCTGCTCGAGGATGACGAGCGAGTCGGGAAAGTACTTCCTGAGTTGGCACTCCATCCCTTTTTCCTCGGCCGCATCATCTTCACCACCGCCGTCACCATCGCTTCCCTCGTCGCTCCACGGGTAGGCTTCCTCCTCCTCCTCGATCGATCCTTCTCCGTCTTCTCCCTCCTTTCCTTTCATGGTCATCGTCGTTTCCCTGGCAACCGAGGTCTCTGACGAGTCCTCCTGATCATTGTCATCAGAGACCAACTTGAGTCCCTTGGTGCCGCGTCCCTCGAAGCTCCAAGACTCTTCCTCCTCGTCCAGCACTGGCGATATCTTCCTGCTGCAGATGTGTGACGAAGTGGATGTCGCTGTGGTGGTGGAGGACGAGGGTGAAGAGAAGAGAGGCGACACGGAGCCGCTTTCCTGGCCCTCGAACGACAGGGAGATCGAGAGGGAGATTGACTCTCCACCGGTGGGTGATGCGGCGGGGAGGGCGATGGAGGACAGCTTGCGGATGAGGAGTTGCGAGTTGCCCGCAGATCGACGCAAAGGTATGACTCCACCACCCGTTACGGCTCGCGGCGTGAGCGGGCTCACCGCATTAGTACCCGCCCTCCTCCTCTTCGCCTCCTTCGCAACATTGGTGCGAAAGACAAGTCGCAGATGGTCGCCTGTTGTTGGTGAATGTCACCTGAGACAGTAGGAATGTTAAGTAAACTGTGTTGCAGGAAGGCGGGAGAGGACATGCTTGGGGGTAGAGAGGAGGAAGCGTACCGAAGGTTGTCGTCTTTGACCCATAGGGGGTCCTCCCACTCGCTCCATTCGTAGCTGAAGTCATCGTCATCATCCTCATCGCCTGAGCAAGACGAGGCCTCAGAGTAGATGGAGAGCTCGAGCACCGAAGAGTCCTTGCGACTCATCATGGGCCACCGCCGTGGCATGTGTCCCTTCAGCATCTTCCTCTTGCCCTAGGGTGTCGTGTTTGTCTGGCGCTCCGGATTGGAAGAGGAATAAGAAGAGGCCAGCAGCGTCCCTGGCACCTGAAGGCCGGGGAGCTGTGTTTGGGAAGAAGATCGTCTAGGTGATGTGCGGCATGGCGAGATCTTGATTGTGCATTCCTTGTCAGTGAGGCCACCAGGCGAGTCCTAGCACGGGCCGGGTTCGTTCTCACAAGCGATAGTTACCACTGGATTTCGATTGAACATCAGAACCATCACCGCCTTTCAACCGCTGGTAGGTTCCCTGGACACTAGAATATTGACAGATTTGTATATTCGTTTGGGTGGCATGTACAACAACGTGGCCCTTCACCTCAGCATGGGGTGAAGAGAGAAGGGAGAGAACGACGAGGATGGCGGGAGTAGGAAGGATATCGAAGGACTCCTGGCGACGCAGGAGGAGAGGAAGATAATGATGAAGAAGAGAAGTAAGCCATCCCTCAGCTTCTTCTGGCTCGACACGTCGGCGCTGGACGCGGTCGAACACGCCCGGCTGGTCGAGAGCGACCTGACGGTGTCTCGACCCCCACGACGGCCAGTCTCGCTCAGCGGCGACGGAAGGCCTTCTTCATCGTCTTCTCCTTCTCTTCGGTCTTCCCGGCGTACGTCCGCGGGCTCTCTTCCTCGGGCTCTGCACGTGCAGCTCCTCCACCTCCTTTTCTTCGATCAGCACCATCTTTGTAGCCTTCGTGTCGTTTGCACCAGCTAGTAGCGGGCGCTTTACGTCATCATCTTCGAGTACCCTGTTGTCGTCGCTAATCGTACGTGGGTGGTCGACGAGCATAGTAGAGGCGAGGAGAAGGCTGGCAGGGGCGTCACTGAGGCGGGCAGTTGGAGATGGAGAGGTTGGTGTTGTTGCTGGCGGCGGCGCGAAGGTTGTCGTCCTTGACAGAGCGGGACCTTGAAGTCGTCATCGCTCCCTGGTCATCTGAAGAGGAGGAGACATCCCGAAGAGGACGAGTAGAGGGAGGACAGGTCTGAAGACCAAGTGGAGCCGACCGAAATGATGTCGTTGGGGGCGCGACGGTGTAGCCTCTTCGCATTGAGGGCCGCACCCGAATGGCGCTCTTGCTCGAGTGAATGCTCGCCCTGCTCCCTGTAGAGTTCATCACGTACTTCTCTTGCCGTGTTCAGCTGAAGTGCCTGGGGCGAGTTCAAGTAGCGCCACACGAAGAGGGATAAGAGTGGAAAAGGGCCAAGACGTGTGCTGAAACACGAGGTGGTAGTTGGTGCAACACGAGGTAGACTTATGAGAAGAAGGGGTGATGCTGTGCTGGTGCTTGCGATCGAGTCTCCACCTGCTCCCTGCCACGGAGACGTCCTTTTTGGCAGTTGGTGACTGCACCCAACAGAAGGGGTACGTATTTCAAGGCGTGCATGTCCCTGGATTTCAGCGGCTGGCTTGTTCAACATTAAGTTGACTTTGACAGCTGTTCTCTTTGCTGGTGGATGCGTGTTCTGTCGCTCGTGAAAAGACACAAGAGAGCTCCTGTTTTGAGATCTGTTCAGTTGGTCAAGTCGTTCTTGTTGAACAATGGTCAACTCCAAACTCCCTCCTGTTGCTCAAAGACCTGAGCTGTTCGACCAATTAGAACAGACCATATACCCTTTAAAAGAACACTGCGTTCTTTTGTTTATTCTCAATCTCTTCTTTCTCTCTTCTCAAATACATCCCTTCTACCACTACACCACTACACATAATCCTGCTCCAACAGGTTATGGGCCCACACTCACCAGCATTTTAAACCACCCTACCACTCATTTTACGCCCATCAGTCACAATCCACATAAATGACCACCTCACACCCACACACCACCACCTCAGCCCCATGACCGTGCCACCTTGTGCCCGCACACCGCCACCTCGGCCCCATGACCACACCACTACGCTCGCCTGCACGCCCATCAACCTTGTTGAACTGCATGACCGCCAGCAAGAGCGCCCACATGACATCAAGTGACATGACCTTGTGACTGTGCATCTCCCCATTTCAAGTCACTTTGTGTCTTGCCTGTCCACTGACCTGCAAAGACCAAGATGAAGATGGCCCACAAGGGGATACCACTACTCCATGGCACCAGCAACTACACCATGGCCAATGGCAAAACAGCGACTCTCACCATTCTCATCAACCTGGCAGCCACCCAGCATCAGCAACAAGCAGCAACAGCTGGTCGCCAAGGCCATCATTCCAGAAGTGTGATTGCCCTCTCTGTGACTACTGTCACAGGCTGGGACACTTGCACACAGTCTGCCATCACCAACTGGCTGACACCAAGCAAGCCAGTGTTGCCCACAAAGTCAAGGCAGTCAAGCCCACCAATCTGGCTGACACAGTGGCACTGGTGGTCACTGAGACCGAGCTCATGCTTGTCTCCACTGATCCACATGTCACACTGTGGTACCTAGACTCTGGTGTGACATTGCACATGGCTGCCAACCGCAACTGGTTCTGCGACTACAAGCAACTGTTGAGCCACCCTGTCACACTCAGTGACAATCCCACAATCCATGCTGTTGGATGTGGCATCATAAAGGCCAGTGTTGACATTGCACGTCAGCAACAGAGAATCCAACTCCACAACATGCTCCACATGCCTAACCTGGCACACAACCTTCTGTCCACGTCCCAATTCACCTCTGCTGGGCTCACCATTGAGATCTTGGCCCAGGGGTGCAAGGTGTTCTCCAGGCACGATCACCAGACAGTGCTTCGCCCAGTCGACCTGGGGCGCATGCTGGTGGCCTCCCTGCACATTGACATGGCCCCTGGCGAGTGAGTGCTGATGGTCAAGGTGCTGCTGGTTGACATGGAGTTGCTCCATCATCATGTTGGTGTTCAATGACTACCTCTGAGCCATGCCTGGTGGACACAAGTGTCAGTACCTGTGCTCCAACCAAGGCAGCAAGTACATGGGGCACAAGTTCCAGGACCTCCTATGCACAAATGGCATCACCCACATCCCTGTCTCATTGCACACACCCAAACTCAATGGAGTCACCAAGCAGTTCAACCACACAGTGCTCACCATGGTTCAAGCCTACCTCACCAAGTCCAGCGTCAAGGAGGAGCTCTGGGGTGAGGCCCTCTACATGGCTGTCCACATGCTCAACCACACATAACCTCTGGCCAGATCAAATGTGAGTGAAAAAATGACTGTGAAAATTCTGTGGGAGTAAAAGTGGATTAATGATGGTAATTCTGGTTTGTGGTGTGGGAATAGTACTTTGAAGTAACATAAATGATATAGTGAGGGCTTTTGACTCATCACAATCTGATATATTGTGGTGATATGAGAACTACGAAGAGATAATGGTGGATTCAGAAAGTTTATATTGTGGTTTAATATTTTTTTGTAGGTGTAGAAGTGGTTATGTGAGTCATATTGTTACGCTATTTGAAAAGAGCACATGTTGATAAATTATTTTGAAATGCTCATCTATATTTTTACTAGTGCTCAAAGGAA
>CDFE01035534.1:0-10227 GCA_000826465.1 Acanthamoeba mauritaniensis | reverse complement strand
CCAGACGGCGTTGAGGGTGAACACCTCGCCCACGGGCTCGCTCCGCGCCAACATACGAATGGTGAACGCCGCGTAGCAAGCGATGGCCGGCCGCGCGATCATCCTGAGTGTCTGGCCTTGCAGTTCATCCTTTTCATCCGTACGACCAACGACACGCACACGCACCATCGCACACACGCATGGCAAATGAGTGCATGAAAAGATAAGAGAAGTGAGGAGTGGTGGTACCACGCGGTAGTTGAGGAGCTTGCACATGGAAGGCGAGGAGAAGAGGATAACTGGGGACTCCAGCTCCTCGAAAGTCTGCGTTTCCTTCACTCGCGCCGCAAAGAACGGCTTACTGCTCACCAGTGTTTGATTAGAACACACACCACACACACACGCGCACACGCACACACGCACACGCGCACGCACGCACGCACGCACACGCACGACAAACACAGGACGCAACTCAGACACGCACGGAGGGACAGACCTGATGTCGTCGAGTACGAAGGGTACGGTGCTAAAGTCGTAGTCCTTGAGAAAGGGCAGCATGGGCGTGATCCGGTGGGCGAGGTAGGCCGACGGCGTCTCCGGGCTTGAGTACATGAACGGCGGCGAGCGCATCCCTGCCGCCGCAGCCGACTGCTGGTCGCCTGACACTGTCGACGGCAGTGACGACGATGTGGTCGTCGAGGTGTCGAGGAGTCGCTTGAGTACGTGATGCATGTGTCGGCCCTTGGCCCGCTCGTCCTCCATCTTGGCGCGGGTGGCCTCGTTGACGGCGGCCAGCGCGTTGAGGCGGTCGTCGACCCCGCCCTGCCACACGCGGAGGGCCGTCACCTCGCCCCGCACCTGTCCGAACTCGCGCTTCATCTCCCGCACCTCATCGACCAGCAGCAATAGCAGCGACTTGACCATGCCCAGCCCGCCCTGCGCCTCGCCCGCGCTCTGCTCCTCGCTGGTCCCTCGGCCGGGTCGCGGCACCGCCGTAGAGGATGTTGACGAGGAATGCGAGGTAGTCGTGGGCGGCGCGTGGCGGTGGGCGTTGACTGACTCGAAGTATACCTGGTCGTACTCGTCCGAGTCAGCCTCGTCAGAGTTGAAGTCGGCCGCCGCCGCCTCATTGACATCGTTGGAGTCCACCTGGTGGTGGTTATGGTGATGGTGGCGCTCGACGCCGTCGCGCGGGTCCCGCTCGAGCTCGACCCTGCGCCGCTTGACCGGAGAGTGGGCCCACCCTGCGCCCTGCTCGGCCTGGAATGGTCGCGGTGGCTGCGACACAGGGCGAGACCCGCCGAACTGGGGCGACCCGAAGGCAGGCGGGCTGATGCTGCCGCTGCCGCTGCCTTTGCCAACGGTGGCCTCGGCCGTTGGTGGGTCCTTGCGTGGGCGGCCGCGCTTGCGCTGCGGTGGCGGCTGGCAGGTGTCCGCCCGGCCCGTCCTCACGCACCGCCCGCACGGCTGCGCCCTTTCATTTTCAGGAATTAAACAATCAATATTTATTTATTTATGAATTTAATCAATTAAATAAAATGAAAAGGGGCACCTGTCACAGGAGGCGTGGGCGAGGCGGCAGGCCAGGCACGCCTTGGGGCGCAGCAGTGCGTTCAGCAGAAAGTTGGGCGAGCTGATTGGAACCGGGTGCACGCGGAAGTGATCGTTTCGCACAAACGTCGGCGGTGGTGGTGGCCCTCTCTCCATCTTCTGCACTCAAAACAAATCAGATACCGGCAGCGGCGACGAACGCCGAGGAGGCTGGCCGCGTGATTTCTCTTTGACATAGTCGAGAAATTACGCGAAATAAATCGTCCGGACCCGGAACGCAAGCGAATCGGAAAAAGCCACCCAGGCAGGTACGAGTGCCGGTGAAAAAATGCAGACAATTAACAATTAACGTCGACTGCGTCTCTTGACTCCACAGGACGGCATCTCGCCCATCTAGCTGGTCACGTTTCAGGCCGGGTGACGTCCCTATGAGTAAATTGTGAAAATTGGAGTAGAAGGAAGACGTTCTTCGTCCAGGGGTGCCACCGGTATGGCCGGTCACATCACAACCGCACACCGGCCCCCAACCATTCATAAAACAAGCTAAAAGAACACCCCAAAGCCAGAAGAAGAAGAAGAAGCAGAAGAGGACAACCGGAACAGGAACACAGCAGCCTGCCGCTGACGTCGCAGGCAGCGCCGCGGCGAGGTCCACGCAAGGCCCCGCCACTACCGCTGCCACTACCTCAGCAAGAGCAGGCGCACGCGGGCTCACTTGGTGTGCTGGTGCTCCACCACCACCACCACTACCAGTCGCGATCACCACCACCACCACCACACGGCCTCACCACCACGCAAGCCCAGACAGCAGCAGCAGCAGCAGCGAGCAAGCGCGTTTGCGTGCGGCCCGGGACGACTCACCCTGCTGTGGTCGATCCGCCCGGCGCCAACAGGCCGCCGCCACACTGCTTCTTCTTCTCCTCCTCCTCCTCGCCGTCATCGACCTCCTCACCATTGTCACCAACACCGACGGCAGAGGAGGATTGGGCGTCGTGGCCGCCTCCCGTGACGTCGTCACCATCGGCGCCTTCGCAGCCCACGGGATTCGCGCCGGCTCCGGTGGCGGGCCACCAGGTCCACCAGGAGCAGGACGAGCTGCGATCGCTGCTGATGCTGGTGATGGACCAGGTGCGCGAGATGCGACGCGAGAACGAGCGCCTCCACGACACCATCGCCCAGATGCGCGCCACCCAGAAGCAGACCGTGCGCCGGTTGGCGAGCATCGAGCAGGTCCACGAGATCAAGAGCCGCCAGCTAGAGAGGACTCACATCGAACTCAAGCAGACGCGCGTGGAGCTCGAGCAGACGCGTGTGGAGCTCAACAAGAAGATCGACGACCACGTCATGGCAGCCCACCCATGTCCACCACCGCTATGCGACTTCCGTTCACAGCCCACGGCACAGCCGGACGCATGCGCTGGGCTGTTTGCAGAGGCGGCGGGGCCCGCGACAGCGGGAGCTGAGATGGAGCGGTTCATCGCGCAGACGCTTCCGTTTCTGCGGGCGTTCGACCGCTCGTCGCTCATCATCCGCGACTTGCAGTACACTCGCCACCTAGCCCACGACGCTTTCGCTTCCAATCCGTAGCCACGGCGGGAGAAAGCATGGTGACCATGGACTTGATATGGGACGACATGGGCTGGTGGTCATCATCAGGCGGCCATTCGTGGTCATGCGCATGGCAGAGGCCGAGAAGCTGGACGACATGGACACGCCCATCATCGCGTACGCCTCACCCTCCATGTGCAATCTCCTCGGCTACGATCAGGTGCGCCCGCCCGCTTTCTCTAGTTTGTTGTACATGCGGCGCACACGCACACGCACACGCACAACCCAGCTGACTCTGGCAATTACATGACAGCGCGAGATGCACGGCTCGCTGATGGCTTGGTTCGCCGGGCCAGATGCGGTCGCTCACGCCCGTCGGCCAGCCATTCTTTGCGAGCGGCTGCTTCACAACGAAACAGGAACACCACGTGCGGGCGGTCACCCAGCACCAAATCTTCTTCAACCAACGGAGCATGGCACGTCCCTCCGCTCACCAAGCCACCGATTTGTACGTTATTCACACACGACACACACCGCACAGGCAGTATGGCACATCATACAGATGGACAGAATTGTCGAAGAGGAAGTTGAGTCGGCGGTGATACACAAAGAGGTAAACAACCCCGCGAGGCCTCTGCAGATCCGCGAGGCCGTGCGCGAACCCACAATCCGGACGTACCTGCTCGCGCGGCTGCCGAGTTCGCTGCTCTTTGGGCGCATCCGCGGCGGCAGCAGCGAGCTGATACTCCAGCGGCCACCATCACCAGCCGACCGGCGAAACGCAACGACACGCGAACGGACAGAAGATGATGATGAGCTGGAGGCGCTCGTGCGTGCCCTGGACTTGCCGATCCGGAACAGCAGCGCCAGCGACGTGTGTTCGCCGCTGCACCAGCACCATCGGGTGCTGGGCTTCAGCACGCCGGCCAGTATCGCCGAGAGATGGATGCGCACATGAGCGCGGAGCAGAAGTAGACATGCACAGTTGGGGCTTGCTACCCCGAACTCGCACGTTGTTGCGTCACACCACCACAAACAACAAAAGATCGAACAGGCACCTGCTGGTCGTTGCCCTCAGCCGTCTCGTGCACACGACAATGTGGCGACGTGTCGAGGTGTCTCGTGGCGAGTACCCACAAGAGCAGGAGTCCTGTTGGGCAAGGCGCCAGGTTGCATTCGCCCCAATCATCGATCCATCCAGCCATCGATCCATCATCAGCGCATCCACCGCTCGGCGAGAGTGGCCGCTGTCGTGGGCGGCGGGCGCCACCAGTTGGACCCCATCATGGCCAAACGGCTGAGCGGCGACGCACGCGCCCCGCTCTCGATCGGCAAGCCGAGCACCCGCACGAGCTCGTCCAGCTCGCTGTCGTTGTCTTCGGCGTCGTTGCCGCCATCTGGCCCTTGCGCTCGTGGCGTCATCAAGTCTTGGCGCCCTGGCGGTCGGTGGAGCTGGTGCTGCTGCTTCATCGCAGCCATCAGAGCTGCCGCCTCCTCCACGGTGAGATGCTGGACCTGGTGCGGCGGCAGTGGAGTGCTTGCCATCTCGCCCTGGCATCCGAACAGCAGCGAATGCGGCAGCCGCGCCAGCAGATGTGCGCGCACGATGGGGTCCTGCATCATGTTGGGGATCGGCCGCACAAGAGATGGCGAACCCAGATCCGTTTCGAGGACTCTGTTTACTTGAAGGATGTGCCACTGCGCCTGTCGTGGCATGCGTGATGTCGCGTGTCGTGAGCGAGGAACTGTGAGCAGAGCTGGAGAGAGGGAGAGGGAGAGAGGGAAAGAGGGGAAGAGGGAGAGACAGACAGTACCAGGCGTCGTTGATTGTACAGAAATTGATGCGTGGTGGACAGATGCACTTTGCGTCTGTTCTTGGTGATCATCGCTTCGAGCGACAAGAAGAAAGGCTTCCCGACTCGTGTGGGCGGCCGCATCAGTATCAACCGTACGAATGACACCAGATACTCGGGCCTCGGTGAGAAGATGGAGGTTATGAGAGCGCCATGCAGCTCAAACTGTGGTCAGACAGATTGCGGCGCAGGGTCAGCCAGTGAATCTCGCCGATGGGGCAAGGCTGCAGCGCGCGTACCATGCCATACTCAAGCAGCTCGCACATGGACGGCGACATGTAAGCGATGACGGACGTGTCCAGGTCGTCCAGCGTCTCGGCTTCCTTCAATCGCATGATAATGAACGGCCGTCTGATAACGTCGAACATGGTTGGTGAATGGTGTGAATGAACGCCACTCAGCCAGCCAGCCAGCCAGCCAGTCAGGTGAGCGGGGGCGTGGGCGTACTGCAAGTCGCGGAGGATGAGAGATGAGCAGTCGAACTCCTGCAGACAGGGAAGTGTCTGCGCGATGAACTGCTCCACTTCGGCTCCCGCTGTCGTGGGTCCTGCCGCGGCCGCGACGAGCTGTGACTCAAGGCCCAGTCGTGGTGGTGCCACCGCCGCTGTCGCCTGTGAAGCCGAGAACGGTGGCAACGCCAGGAAAGAGGATATCGTGTGGGTGTGATCGCGGACGTGGTGGTCGCATGAGTGGGTCATGACGTGGTCGTTGAGCTCGATGCGCGTCTGCTCGAGTAGGCGGCTCTTGCTCTCGTGGTCCGCCTCAACGCGTGCCAGCCTGCACTCGGTCTGCTTCTGGGTGGCGCGCATCTGGGCGATGGTGTCGTGGAGGCGCTCGTTCTCGCGTCGCATCTCGACCACCTGGTCCATCACCAACATCAGCAGCGACCGCAGCCCCTCATGCGAGTCCTGCTTTCGCTCCTCGTGGCCCTGGTGGCCCGCCACCGGCGCCGGTAGAGGCCGCGGCGGCGCGAATCCCGTGGACTGCGAAGGCGCCGTTGATGTTGATGATGAGGGAGATGACCACGACGACGCCCAACCCTCTTCGGCGTCCGCCGGTGATGATGACGGCGAAGTGGTGGCGATGGACGAGGAGAAGCCGTGTGGGCCTGCAGCAGGCGCTGGTGCGGCGTGTGGTGGCTGGCTGTCGCCGCCGCCGCCGCGTGGATGTACCACAGCCGGGTGGGTCGTCTTGGGCCGCGCGCAAACGCGCTTGCTCGCTGCTGCTGCTGCTGCTGGTGCGGCTGCTGCCGTGTTGGCGTGTGGCTGCTGTGGCTGAGGTTGGTGATGTGGTTGGTCGTCGGGTGGCGGAGCCTTGCGTGGTGGGCGGCCGCGCTTGCGCGTGGGCGGCGGCCGGCAGCTCTCGGCCTTGCCCAGCCTCACGCACCGCCCGCACGGCTGCTCCCTGCGCGGATCCATTTTTATTATTATCGTTATTTTGGGGGGGGTGAGGAAAACACGATGGGGGGGAGGCAACACGAACCGGTCGCAACAGACGTGGGCGAGACGGCACGTCGCGCACGCCTTGGGCCCCGCGTCTGTGTTGGCGGCGGTCTGCTGCTGCTGCGGCTGCTTCAGCGATCCTCCCGTGGTGGTGGTGGTTGTTTGGCGGGGCGAGCAGGAGAAGGCAGACTCCATGTCCATCTTCAGTCCTCTTCCTCTTCCTCTTCTTCTCTGTGCGTGTGTCCTTTACTGGTCACCTCCCCGTGCTCTTATGTGACCGGTGCCAGGCGTGATGGTCACCGACGCCGCATCTCCCCCCCAACCCTTCCGTAAAAAGGCAAAGCACAGACGACTTCCGGAAACACGAAAGCCCGCTGACTGTGCACACCACCACCACCACCACACACCAACCCCCCCCCCACCATCCCCAGAGGGGACCCCTCCCCCAATTTGGGTTTAGGCCTTGGCCGCCTGTGAGGGTGATGTTTGATCACAGACGCTCACCACCGACAGCGTTTCTTCGATTGTCAACACTCTTCTTGCTTGTTGATGGTTGATGCTCATCGTGCACACGACAATGTCGTGACGTGTCGAGGTGTCTCGTGGCGAGTTCCCAGACGAGCAGGAGTCCTGTTGGGCAAGGCGCCAGGTTGCATTTGCCCCCATCATCCATCCATCCATCGATCCACCATCAGCGCATCCACCGCTCGGCGAGAGTGGCCGCTGTCGTGGGCGGCGAGCGCCACCAGTTGAATCCCATCATGGCCAAACTGCTGAACGGTGACGCACGCGCCCCGCTCTCGATCGGCAAGCCGAGGACGCGCACGAGCTCGTCCAGCTCGCTGAAGTTGTCTTCGGCGTCGTTGCCGCCATCTGGCCCTTGCGCTCGTGGCGTCATCAAGTCTTGGCGCCCTGGCGGTCGTTGGAGCTGGTGTTGCTGCTTCATCGCAGCCGTCAGAGCTGCCGCCTCCTCCACGGTGAGCTCTTCGGTCGAGATGCAGGAGTGTTGCGACTGCTCCGGCGCTAAGTGCTGCCTCGCCTCGTGGTGGCGGTGGCGGTGGCGATAGAGGCCCGAATCGGGCAGTGGAGTGCTGGTCATCTCGCCCTGGCATCCGAACAGCAGCGAATGCGGCAGCCGCGCCAGCAGATGTGCGCGCACGGCGGGGTCCTGCATCATGTTGGGGATATGCTGCATAAGCGATGGCGCACCCAGATCCGTTTCGAGGACTCTGTTCACTTGAATGATATGCCACCGCGCCTGTCGGGGCATGCGTGCGTCGTGAGCATGGAATTGTGAGCAGAGCCAGAGAGGGAGAGAGGGAGGGAGAGGGAGACAGACAGTACCAGGCGTCGTTGATTGTACAGGAATTGATGCGTGGTGGACAGATGCACTTTACGACCGTGCTTCGTGATCATCCGTTCGCGCGACAAGAAGAAAGGCTTCCCGACTCGTGTGGGCGGCCGCATCAGTAGCAACCGCACGAATGACACCAGATACTCGGGCCTCGGTGAGCAGATGGAGGTTACGAGAGAGCCATGCAGCTCAAACTGTGGTCAGGTCTGATGACATCGAGCATGGTCGGTGAATGACAAGCGAGGTGGGTTTGGGCGCCGGCGCGGACATGGACATGGACATGGGCGTGAGTGTGGGCGTACTGCAAGTCGCGGAGGATGAGTGATGAGCAGTCGAACTCCTGCAGACAGGGAAGCGTCTGCGCGATGAACTGCTCCACTTCAGCTCGCGGCGTCTTGGGTCTTGCCGCCGCGGCCGCGACGAGCTGTGACTCAAAGCCCAGTCGTGGTGGTGCCACCGCCGCTGTCGCCTGTGAAGCCGAGAATAGTGGTGCCGAGGACGGAAATGCGGAGCTCGCGGACGTGATCGCGGATGTAGTAGCGTTGGTGAGTCATGGCGTGGTCGTTGAGATCGATGCGCGTCTGCTCGAGTAGGCGGACCTGGTGGTCTGCCTCAACGCGCGCCAGCCTGCACTCGACCTGCTTGAGCTGGCGGCTCTTGATCTCGTTGTCTTGCTCCACGCGCGCCAGCCTGCTCCCGGTCTCGTTCTGGGTGGCGCGCAGCTGGGCGATGGTGTCGTGGAGGCGCTCGTTCTCGCGTCGCATCGCGCATCTGGTCCACCACCAACCCGAGCAGCGACCGCAACCCCTCTTGCGAGTCCTGCTCCTGGCCCGGCAGAGTCCGCGCCGTAGCCGGCTGAGCGAATCGCCGATGGCCGCTGAGAGATCCCGCCGCCGGCTGCGACGGCGAGGGAGGCGACCACGCCCAATCCCTTCCGCCACCGCCGGTGATAGTGATGACGGTGATGATGACGATGACGACGCAGAGGAAGAGGAAGAAATGGTGGTGGAGGAGGAGGAGGAGGAGAAGTATGAGAAGCAGTGTGGGCCAGCAGAAGGCGCTGGCGTGGCGTGTGGTGGCTGGCTGTCGACGTCGCCGCTGGGCGGATCGACCACAGCTGGGTCGGTCGTCTTGGGTCGCACGCAAACGCGCTTGCTCGCTGCTGCTGCTTGGTCGTCGTGGTGCGCCTGCTCTTGCTGCTGTGGTTGGTGTGGTTGGTCGTCGGGCGGCGGACCCTTTCGTGGGCGGCCGCGCTTGCGCGTGGGCGGCGGCTGGCAGCTCTCGGCCTTGCCCACCCGCACGCACCGCCCGCACGGCTGCGCCCTGCGCTCCCATTATTGTTGAATTAAGAATAAATAAAAGGTGAGAGAGTAGGTCAATGTGTGGGGGGGGGGCAACACGAACCGGTCGCAACAGACGTGGGCAAGACGGCACGTCGCGCACGCCTTGGTCCCTGCATCGGCCATCGGCTGCGTTCCTGCACCCGGGTGACGGTGGGAAGACGTCGTGGAGGAGGTGGAGGAGGAGGTGCGGCTCGGCTCGTCCATCTTCGGCTGCGGTTGCTGTTTCTTCTTCGGAAACGTGTCGGTCAGGTGGTGCGGAAAGGCGGAAAAAGTAAGACAACAAGCACACGTTCTAAGAAATGAAGAGAAAAGGAGGAGGAAATGAAATGAAATGAAATGTAGCAGTGCCTGGCAACGGAGTCGGTCACGTGCTCATGGACCCTCTGGAGACGATGGGTGGCGCAGGATAGTGGTGGTGGACGCGAGGTTCACCAAACCCGATTCCTCGCCCTTGGGGCGCCAACGAACGGAGGTGGGATCCCACGTCGACGCAGAGCCACTGTGCCAACCAATCGCCACCGCCGGTGCCTCTCCGTTTTGTGTTGTCTGCGATCACCGACCGGGGGAAGAAGAAAAGGAGAAGGAAGGAAGGAAGGAATTGTGGGTAGGGTGGCCATTCCTCCGTCCGGACACCAAACCAAACCAAACCAAGCCACGACGTGCCACCGCGTACGAAGGAGAAGTAGATGAGGCGAGCAACAGCCGTAGTGACGCGTAGCCGCAGCTTGGGGACGTTCAGTGCGGGCTGGGGCCGGTTGCCCGTAGCCACCACCACCACCAGCACCGCCGCGCCCCTTGTGTCCCTCCGCCTCCAGCCCTCGTCCGCGTATGCCTCCCCCTAGCTTTGATTAACACAACTATATATTTATTATTGAATTATGTATTATTTTTATTAGTTATTTAATTATATATTACAATGGAAATCCCATTTATGGACAAAAAGTAATTCATGAATATTCATTTTAATTCTTGCAGTGCTCAGCACGTGCGCCGATGGAGCGGTTACACACCCTCCACCGCCGAGCTGCGCGTGGGGCAGGGCTCGACGACCGGACGCGCGCGGTCGTGGGTCGTTGCGTGCAGCGTCAACATCATGCGCGGCGTGGTGGGCGTGACCGCCTTCGCTTCCACTCCCTCGTCACTCACCGTCCGCGACG
>CDFE01035427.1:0-16236 GCA_000826465.1 Acanthamoeba mauritaniensis | reverse complement strand
ATGGTGATGGTGATGGTGATGGTGATGGTGATGGTGATGGTGATGGTGATGGTGATGGTGATGCGATGGTGGCGGTGGCGTGACAGGTGGCCGGCCCTGGTGATGGCGGCGGTGATGCCGTGTGGCGTGTTCGCAGGTGCGCAGCCCATCACGTTTTCTTCTCTCCCAAACACTCATGCGCAACTCAACTCAACTCAACGCAACGCTTGGTAGCTGCTGTACAGCCTCTGGTCGACCAGGTGTTTGGCGTCAGCGAAAAGGACATTGAGGAGAGGACTCTCCGCCTCCACATCAGGTTGGCACCCCCAACCTTCCCCCTTGGCTTGCCCAGGCTCACCTCTCTGTGTGTTTGTGGTGTGTCGTTTGTGTCGTGTGTCACTACAGCCGAGGGCTCACCCAAACGCTTGCGCTGTCGCTGATGTACCCATGCAACATCTTGCTGACCTGCTATGCCACGCACAGCCTTCCGTCCTGGTACTGCCAACCACCCCCGGGCCGGAAGTCACCGATACTAAGAAGCGAAATGCGTTCTCGTTCTGAACGCGATTGCATGTCCGACAGGAAGGTGGCGCTATTGGACCGTGTGCTCAAGGGCAAGGACCACTTCTACGCTTCTTTTCCTTCGTCGACCTTGATGGGCATGGTATCTCTCTCTCTCTCTCCTTTCCCCTCTGACAGCCTCTTAGCGTTGCCCGCCGATCTCATTTGCACGTCGTGTGCGTCGTGTGCGTGCGCGCCTGACAGCTGCTGCTTGGCAGTGATGCTCTGCGCGCCAAGGTGCTGCACTGGCACAAGGTGACGTTCTTTCCCGATTTCATGCCTCGTGGCGACGCCGAAGAAGACATTGACAGCGAGGAGGAAGAGGAGCTCTTTGAGGAACCATCAACTGTCCGGCGTGTGGCCTACGTCGCCAGCACCGCGCTGGTAAATGTGCCCTCTTCCTGACGCCACATAACACTCTTTAATCACACTCTATCTGTGGTGCATACAGGTGTTTGGGGCAGTGTGCACTTTGACCGCCGTATGCTCGAACCCATTCGACGCCGTACGCACCGGCACATTCCTCCGCCAAATATGAGTTCCATCATCGTTGCTAACAACGATGACCACACATTCAGGTTTCTCTGCGCATGTCGTGCCTGCCCCATGTCTACGGGCCTCTCGGCGCCCTAGGGGTACGCGTACATCTTGGCTGCCCTCCGCCACACCGGGGTTGGTGTCGGATCAACACTCAACGATTGGTTGTGTGCTGCCTGTCCGTGTGTGACCAGACAATGCGCGCAATTTACCGGCAAGAGGGCGTGTGGGGCTTTTTCCACGGCCTGGTGCCCGCCGTCATCTCCCACTGTGGTCTCGGCTGCCTGGCCATCGAGGACGAAGCCAACACAGGCCACTTCGCCCTGTAGGGTACAACAAAGAAGACTAACAATGTTGTACACTGTCGGGAATCGAACCCGGGGCGCATGGGTGAGAACCATTTCACGTGCGCGACCGATAGGGTAGGGCCAAGCCCACAGACTTGGAGTGTGAGTTCGGTTTCCGCCTGCAGGAAAACAATCGCACGCCACAAACAATGCACTTTTGTTACTGTCCATGACGTCAAGGAGCGAGCTTGAATTGCACAACGAACAGTGAGGAGTGGCACATGTGGTGGTGGCACCTGCATCATCTCGATCGCTTTTCCGCCCCAATTGGGAACGGACAAGTGGAGAGAGCAAACCTTAAGTCGGGATTTCCGCCAATTTCCGCCCATTCCCAGTCCCATTCGGGAGAGCCGCCCAAGCTGCATCCGTTCCAGCAGAACTGCGCCCTCTTTGAATTCGATTGGATGGCCTGGTCATCCCTCGCGGCCCAGATCGAGATCCGGGTGGCTGGTTAGACCGGATTTCACACGATTGTGTTTATTTGGTCCACCCCTCCACCGCCCACCGACCACTGACGTGGAGTTTCGCGCTCAACCCAGAAAGCCTGGGAAATTCGGGCCTCAGCTGCGCGAGAAGGCGCCACCAGGCTGCCAGAGCTCAGCCGGCCCTGCGTGTGGCGCAACTGACGCGCCGCGACGGGGCCACGCGCGTGCCCCGATCCCTGCGGCCAGACCGATAAGTTCGCCCGCTAAAGTGCCTTGCACTCCATTCAATAATTCCTGCACCTTCCACCCCACGCGACGGCCATCTCTTCTACACTCTCCTCCACTCTTCTCTCTCTCTCTCTTCAGCCCAGCGCGACGTCGCCATTTGGTGAGTGGTCACACTTCCCCGGGTCCTGTAAGGAGGCGCTCAAATCCAAAGAAGGGCCCTCAACACATCCAACTCGTCAAACCAACCGCACTCAAGCACACAGCACACCACCGGTGCCAGAGCCGCACACACCACAACGACCATCCACCCGCACCGGTGTTCAATCGATTGCGAAAGTCATCTTGCGACAGTGACGGACCTTCTTCTCTTCTCGCCATTTCTTCAGCCTTCGATCATCTACTCCGCCACTGCGCCGCACAACACTCCTCCTCCGCTTCGATGAGCGACCTCTCCGCCATTGACGCCACCGACTCCGCCCAGCCCAGTCCCACCTCGGCCCATGGGCGCAATGCCGAGGTAGCCCCCCCCCTCCTCCACTGTGCACACGCTCGGGCATGTGGCAATTCCGGCCGGATTCGGTGTTGATGATGGCTGACACGCGTTGACCGTGTCCGTGAGGTCGCCATCACCCCGCAAATCTATTGGACGAGAGCTGGCCAATGAGCCCACACACACTCACCACATTATATTGCCCAATGAAACAGAGTGCCGGCGTGGAGACGGCCAACACACGCCGGCGGCTGTCGGTCGACTTTTTGCTCAACGGCGGCAGCGACGGCTTGGCTGCCGCGGCTGCCGCGGCCTCGGCTTCGGATACCGTCACTACCGACGACGCCCAGGGCTCCGACGACGTGACGTCGGTTGCGGGCGTCACGGCCTCTGCGTCGCCGTCGACCAACACGTCTCCCCGGTCGTCGGGAGCGCACACCACTCGCACCACGCGCTGCGCTGACGTCCTGCCGCCCCTGTCTACGCTCTTCTCCAACTCGGCACCGGCAGTCACCACCAAGGCTGCCGCCCAGGCCCAGCGGGCGGCTCACCAGCAGCACGGTCGGCGTCGATCGTGGTCGACCGGCGGCGTCGTGCGGCCGTCCGCCTTCATCCCCCCGCTTGCGGCCCAGGGCTGCTGGTCGGGCGCCAACCCGCCTCCCGAGCGCCGCCCGGTCGTGACGGTGGCCACCAGCGGTCCACTCGCCCGCGGCCCGCCGCCAGCGGCTGGGGCTGGCCAGTCGTCGGGCTTCTTTCTGCCCATCAATGCTCTGCCAGTCGTGCTCGACATCGACCGCGACTTCGAGGCCGCAGAGCGCGAACACCTCCAGCGGCAACCTCATCAACACCATCAGCTCCACCAGCAACGTCAGCGGTTCCAGCGCCAGAGGCGCCCGCAGCCGCCGCAGCCGCAGCACACGGCGATGACGCTGGCGATGATCCAGAAGCGGAAGGCCGCCGGCGTGGACCAGGACGAGGTCGAGGTGGCCCGGACGCTGGCCGACCCCAATCAATGGGTCTCATCGACCCATCGCCCAACCGCCGCCGTTGGGCGGGACCACCACCCGGCCTTCGCCGCCGAGGCCGAGACCGTGATGAGCCCCGCCGAAGACGCCCGGCGGATGCAGCACTACCACCCCCAGGCCAAGCGCAGGCGGCACAGCGCCTGCACACCGACGCTGGTAGCCGAGGCCCAGCGCATCTTCTCCTCGCACCTGGCGGCCACGCCCATCCTGCCCGCCAGCGAGGCCAAGGAGCTCGCCGCGGCCAAGTATGGCACCGCGTCATCAGCCGTCGACCCCATGTACGAGACCACCACCACGACCGCCGCCTCCGCCGCTGACCAGTCCTCAGCTGTCGATACAGCCACCGCGACCGCGGCCAGCAACGTGAACGTCAACGACGCGCCGCCGGCGATAGCGCCGACGTTTCGCAAGGCCGAGGCGTTCCAGTTCAGTCCCGACCAGCAGGACCTGCTGCTGCAGGTGCTTGAGCGCACCCAGCAGCGCGAGGCCCAGCGGAGCGTCGAGGGCGCCGCCGCCCACAACAGCGAAATGGACATCGCGAGGGAGGGCCGCAGCAGCAGCATCAGCTCGGGCAGCGGCGGGTCATCGGGCGACGACGATGAAGACGACGAAGCCGCGCGGCTGCAGCGGATGGCAAAGAAGCGGAAGCGCGTCAACGCGCAGCAGCTGGCGGTGCTCGAGGAGTACTTTG
This sequence comes from Acanthamoeba mauritaniensis, assembly GCA_000826465.1. Classification (NCBI taxonomy): domain Eukaryota; phylum Discosea; order Longamoebia; family Acanthamoebidae; genus Acanthamoeba; species Acanthamoeba mauritaniensis. Next base: position 11,953 of record CDFE01035427.1, on the reverse strand, counting down.
CGGTGGACCCGATGCCCAACACGCTCGCGAAGCTCAAGCTGGCCGAGACGCTGGGCATGTCGCCCAAGCGCGTGCAGATCTGGTTCCAGAACAAGCGCGCGCGGCTCAAGAAGGGCGAACAGAAGAAGCTGCAGGACGCGCTCCAACAGCAGCCCAACCACGCCGGCTCGCGGCTGCTCACCTACCACAACCTGCGGATCGACGACAGAGGCCACGTCGTCATCAAGGACCCCACCAGCGCCGACGCCGCCGCCGCCGATTCTGCGACGCCGACAGCCGCAGCAGAGCAGAGCCAGCAGCAGTTCGTGCCCATCATGCCCCAGCCGACCACCACCGCCTCCGCCATGTGACCTTCCCTGTATCATAACGTCTGGAGTCCAAACTAGAATTTTTGAGCCAATCGAACCTCAGCCCTTGATCCACCGCAAACCTACAAAAGCAAGGATGCCAAAGAAGAGGATCATCATGCCAGCGGAACCAGAGCGCAGCCCCAGATGGTGATGTAGTCGAAGCCCTCCTGCTTCCTCCTTGTTTTTTTTGTTCAGCTCTAAGAGGAAGATGATGGGGACAACCTCAAGGCTACCCTGCGAAAAGCAAAGGCAGATTTGACGTAGGGGAAGAACAAAGAGCTGGTACGCTTGCTTGTCCGGCACGCTCGTGTGCAGTACAGCCAGGCCCTCGCCGCCCTTGAGGCCGGCCGAGCGGAACAGAAGAACGTCCACAAGGCCACCCGCACCATGTTCGAGACGGACCTCACCACGAAGAGGTTTTGGCTCCGCGAATTCCTCCCTGAAGCACGCCAGCTCGTTCACGTGGTCTTTTCACCCGAGCGACAAAGGATCAAGGAGGGTCTGAGTCTGGCCAACCAGCTCGAGCGGTGGCAGAAGGCCAGCGGCTGCAGTCTCCACTTCATCTTCTGGCATCGGCCCGGGAAGGACACACCCGAGCAAACCAACCCGATGACGGTCAAGCTGCTGCCCCACAGCCACTCGGTCGACCAACAACTCACGCATGATGGGTCGGTGCCCCTCGCGGGCACCAACCTCCGGCACGCTACCACGGTCTCGGGCCTGATCAAGATGCTCTACGCCATGAGTCGCGCAACCCAGCACCCCGAAACTGCACTTCGCGGGTCGCTACGCCCCCGCCCAGTACGGGGGGCGCCACTGGCCTGGTTCGGCCTCGTCCTCCCCGAGCCCAAGCACCACCCCACCGAGCCCGTCCAAGAGCGCTACGGCACAGTGCTGTTCACCTTCCCGTGCCAGGTCCTGCTCAGCGCGCGGAAGAGGCACCTCTGGCTCGGCTGGCGCCTCTACAAGAAGGAGGAGATTTCCCAGACCCTGCTTGTGGTCGACAGGGATCCCAAGGACCCCGAGGTCAAGTGGGTCCTCAGCTCTCCGTTCGAGCCGGGAGTGGGCCACGAGCTCGAGGAGGCCACGCCGGACCATTGGCCCGCAGCCTATCGCCCAGAACCGACTGCTGGCGGGGGGTGGGTCCACCCCGAGTTCGCCGTCCACGGCGGACTCACACTGAGTCCTGACGACGGCGTTTGCGTGAAGTTCCAGCGCCACGCGTTCTGTGTGAAAGAGAAACAGACTCCCGGTGCGTGTCTCGACTGCCGCACGGGAATCGCTACGGCCGAGCAGGCCATTGCCCATCTGGCGGATTGCATACGCAACAGCGAGGCTCTGGGACGCGCCCTCTACCAGTTCCAGAAGGCCTTCAGGGCGTTCTCGGACAACGATTGGAACACTCTCTTGGGCGCGATACCTCAACTGAAGCACTGCCAAGACGGAGACGGAGACGAAGATGACAATCAGCATGGATCTGAACACGAACGCGAAGAGGAGGACGAAGACGAGCACGAAGAAGAGAACCGCGATGGCGAGTCCAAGGGCCACTACAGCGCTATCGAGCGAGTCCGCAGACACCCTGACTGACGCGGACGAAGACGCACAAACGAACAACACTGAGACTGTGTGGTGTTGTGTACAATTTTTGTTTCGTGTTGGGTAAAGTTGGGGAGGGGAGACGTGGCGCTCTGGTGTTCAGGTGCCCGGCGGGAAGAGGCGCCAGAACTTTTCGATGACGGTGCCGTCCTTCTTCGTGAGCACCCCGCCGAACGGACAGTTGAACTTCCACACGCCCTGCGCCGTCATTAACACGAGCACACCGGTTCAGCTTCAAAGGGGGTAGAAAACGAGACTAAGCATCGCACCGCACCTGATACATCTCGCCGTCGTTCTTGACAAGCTTGCCCCAGCCGTCCCGCATTCCGTTCCGCCACTGGCCGGTGTAGACACCACCCATCATTGTGCTGTACGTGTACGTGCCTTCTCCGTGCCTCTTGCCATCCTGTCGACACGCGCGTAAGCAATTTGGAATACAACCAACAAATTTGTCCATATATGGTAAATGCATAACTAATAATAAAAAGAAATTATACCTTGTATTCGCCCACGTAGATGGACCCGTCGGGCCAGCAGAACGTGCCCTTGCCCGACATCTTACCGTCCTTGTACTCCCCCTCGTATCTGTATCATGCCAGGAATGTGCGAGCCAAGTCGCCGATGAGATCGCACAACGCGTGCGGACGCACTACGCACATCTTTGGCAAAGAGGAGAGGGGGTGGGCAAACCTGCGCCCGTCGGGCCAGACGACGCTGCCGAAGCCTTCCCGCTTGCCCTCCTTCCACTGCCCCTCGTACTTGGTCCCGTCGGCCCATATGTAGATCCCCTCCCCGTGTCGCTGGTCCTCCTTCCAGTTGCCCGCATAGAGATCACCTGGGCAGTCGCTCCTCAATCAGCACCGCACTCGCGCCCACACAACCGCACACACTTGAATGGGAGGCACACCTCCGTTCTTGGCGTAGTTGATTGGCCACCGAAAGATGCCAAAGCCCGAGCGCATGTCGTTTTCCCACTCGCCGTCGTAGCGTCGCCCGTCTTGCATGAGTCCCGTCCCTGCACGCACATGTGGTGAGCTTTAGGTCACGAAGAGCCAGCAGAGGGAGGGAGAAAACGGATCTGTACCGACGCCATGGCGTTTGTTGTCTTTCCACTCGCCCTCGTACATGTCGCCATGCTCGCCGCCGCATGACCCCTTCCCGTTCTTCGTGTCTCCCGATTTGAACACACGCTGCTCGAGCCACATACCAAGCCAAGAAAATCAATTAGGCCATGCTGTGTGCGTGTCGTTGGTCGTGTCGTTGTTGGTCGTGTGACAGTGAGTAGGGCAGAACCTTCTTACACTCAAAGAGCCACTTGAAGGACTTGTGGCTGGGCTTCTGCATATAGGTCCCCTCGAGATCCCACGTGCGCTCCACGATGTTCTTCCACAGGTGCGCGTCGTTGGACAGCGCCGCGAACGTTGAGCAGACCTTGACAACGCGTTAAATAAGAAAACTCCAAGAATTTGTGTGGCTCTGGACTCTTGGGCGTCTACGTACATCAGCGTTGAGCAAGAGATCTTTCCCGTCGAGGTAGCCGAAGATGTGTAGGACGAGTTCGATGGGCAACGCACCAAAGTAACCCAGGTTGGTCTGCACCGGTCGGCCTAAGTGCTGTGTGGTGAGTGGCGAACGCGTGTCGTGAGCCGTGAGTGAGTATTAGCACTGTCCACCAAGTACCCATACTATAAATCGGGCGTGGACAGAGTGGGGCGGTGTTACCAAGACGAATTGGAGGAACTGTCTTCGGCTGAGAATCTGATCGCTGAGCTCCGTCACGCTGCGGTCGATGCCCGTCACCAGCTTGCACAAATCGAGGTTGTAGTGGAATCGATGATTGCGTAGCGAGACTCCCACCTCTTGCACATCCCTGTGGTGTGTGTGTGTGTGTGTGTGTGTCAAAAAGTTAGATTGCCTCTTCGTTTCATCTTAGTTCTCTCTGATAATAATTAGGCTAAGATGAAACGAAGAAGCAATCTAACTTACCGTTGGAGGTCTGCAAGAGGCTCGATGAGGTTGTGGAGCGAGACGGCGCTGGCCTTCATCTCGTCCCGCGTCATGCCCTCCCGACGTACGCTGGCCCCCGCTGACGTGCCGGTTGCCGTGAGACCAACTGGTGAGGCCGCGCTCTGTAATGAAGCCGAAGGCGCTGATGGCGACGAAGACGAAGACGAAGGCGCGATGTTGCTGGCGACTGAGCCGCGCTCGAGCGACATCGCGCTGCCGCAATGCTCGTCCTCGACAGACTGGGTCGGCTCGGCCTCGCAGTCGTCTTCGGCCGGCCTGTCCTCCGGCTCGAGCCCGTTGGCACCCAGCAGGGCCAGATGGCCGCCGACGCTGACCTCCAGGTCCAGCAGTGATGCCGACGAGGTGGTGGTGGTGAGCAAAGGTGAGCCGCCGCCCTCTACCATCATGGGGAGGACCCCGCTTCCCTCGTCGTCTTTGTCTTTTGCTACTTCTTCTTTGCTCCTTCGACTCGGCGTGCGTCTTCTCTTCTTCGTAGGTCGGTCTCTAGCATCCTCTACACGGGCAGAATCCTGTTCGGCGGTCGATTCGCTCTCCATATCCCGCGAAGCCTCTTCAGCCGAGTGCACCCTCTTCTTGTTGTTGAGCGGCCTGGAGATGGCTGTACTCTCTTCTCTCGTCCTCCCATCCGATGCATCTTCCTCATTCTTCGCCTGATGGCCGGTTGGGAGTAGAAGAGGAAGTATCGACGTCACCTCGCTTTCTGTTGTTGTTGCTGCTGCCGCTTCGTAGGTGGGCAAGGGCAGGGTCTTGAATCGCTTCTCGAGCAGAACCTCGTAGCTCGGGTAGCACGGGTAGTGCAACAAATTATACGTAAATTTGGGGGCGCCTGAATTTGCGGAGGAATTGGATGAGGAAGCTGCGCCTGATGTGTGCGCTGGCGGGCCGCCCCCTCGCATCGTCGTATCATCGTCTTCGCGCGAGTTGTGATCGCCCCCTTGGTCGGGTTCCATTGTTTGGTGAGGATTCGCGATTGAGTAGAGTCTCGGGAGAGTCCTGAAATCGTTCGAAGAGCGGTGGATGAACCGGTGTCGATGAGACGACGATTAGCTAATGCGAGGTGTGCAAATTTCTGCCCCAAGGAGGAAACGCGTTCCCGCTTTTTCCCGGCCACTCTTGGTGCGCCCCAGAATTGGTGTCTGCACACGAGCCAATGTGGCCACTCGGTTGTATTGCAATGTCTTAAGAGGCGGGCCGTGGCTCCTTGTCCTGCATAGGTTCACACTGCACGGCAGTGACTCGTAAAGTACAAACTCCAGCTCCTGCTCCTCTGCGTTCATCTTTTGTTGAGCTCGAGACGGCGACAGAAAGAAGATCGTGATCTTGGCGCTTGTTTTCGTCTCATCCGTGGCCCACATAACTAATCCGCTGTGGTGTAGTCGGTAACATTTATGGTTCTCACCCATGCGCCCCGGGTTCGATTCCCGGCAGCGGAACATCTTTTTTCTTTGACATTTGGGATCAGTTATTGCGCCATAAATCGCTTCTACTTGGCCATTGGCCGCACTGCAATCAGGACTTGGGCATGCTATTGACGATATTATTCTGGCCAGAAGCAAGTTATCCCAGGCCTGCGAGAGCTTTACACCAGCACGACAGCAGGGCAAGGTATGGCGACAGCCCCACGGCGTCCCACGGTGTTGGGCCTCAAGCCCCACGCCTCTCATCCCCGCCACGGTACCACAGCAGCAGCCGCTTCGTTCTTTTTTTTTACCTCCTGCCTCTTTTCGTTTTGATTTGGTCCTTGCGTTTTTATTTGATTCAATTAAAAAACAAGCTGTCAAGATTACATACATCTTGCACACAAGGCCGCTGGCCTTGTTATGGAAGATCATTTCTGGTTTTTTTTTTTTTTTTTGATTGATTCGAATCAATCTGTTTCATGTTTAGACGGGTTGAAGTTGAGTTGGGACGCCAAGCGGTTGAGCGTGCGCACCATGTCCTTCTCCATGGGCAGTCGCAAGATCAAGTGCGTCACCCATCCTCCACCCTCGACTGCGTGCCTCCCACACGCCCAACAACCACGTTATTTTTTCGTTGCCCTGGTGCATGCGCGGACGGTCTGCCCTAACCCCGGCTCACGTTGTCTGGTGGTCCTCTCGCACCACGGTGTCGTGTGTGGTGTGTCGTGCCGTGTCGCCAGACGCTCGCACGGGCATTGCTACTTCCTGGAGCGGAAGAATGACACGGTCTCTGGCAAGACCCTGACCGGCGGACCTGGTGCCCAGCCACAGCAGAGCACAGGGAGCGACGAGTGGCGCTATCTGTGGTTTGTCCTCAACAACAGCGTGCTCTACCACTATGCCACCAGCGAACCGGTGCTCACCCACGCACGACACGACCAACGACACGACCAACGACACGACCAACGACACATCTGACTCTATTTCGGTGTGAGTGCAGCTCAAGCTGCTGGGAGCGATTGACCTGCTGTTGTGCAGCGTCAAAGAGGTGCCCGCAGAAGAGGCCCGGGAGGACCCCGACTTTAGACAGGCCATCGCGAGCATTCAGGCCAAGTGTCCCGAGAAGCAGGATCTCTACGCACTTCAGGTGGCCATTACGCACACGCGGCACCGCACACGCACACGCACCGCCGCACACGCACCACCGCACACGCACATGCGGCACACAGTACGCTAGTGTTGCTCATTTGTCAATGGCCCCAGGTTGTGTCGTGGGAGCGAACGTACTACCTCCTGTGCGAAGACGCGGCTGAAGGTCGGGGCTGGGTGCAGTCCATGCAAGCCGACATCGACGAAGCCCGTCTGCGATCAATCCAACTCGAACAGGTATTTATTGCGATCTGATTAATATATTATATTTAAATGAAAAAAAGATAAATAATATAATCATTAGACTTATCATTAGACTTATATTGGTTTCATTAATTCTATAATATTCTCCAGGAAGTGGTGAACCGCGAGCAGATGCTGCTGGAGATTGGTCTGTCGCAGCGCACGCTGGCCAGAGAGACGCGCAACCAAGACGAAGAGACGAAGCTCAAGCGCGAGATGAAGGAGAAGGTGAAGAAGAAGACGATCATGGAGAAAATGAAGGTAGAGATTGACCACAGGAAGAAGAACGAAAGCGAAAACGAAAACGACGAGCCCGACGAAAGCGAAGAAAAGAACGAAGGCAAGGCGTCGGCGGTGGGCCGTGGTTCGGGGCTGAGAAAAGGCAGTCGAGGCCACCACCAGCTCACCACGTCGGCCAAGGCCGGCGAGAGCGAAAGCAGCGCCAAGGAAAAGAAAGCAAAGACAAAGAAGGAGAAGGAGAAAGAAAAGGAGAAGAAACGGAAAGAAAAGGAGAGGGAGAAGGCCACCAAGAAGAGCGCCAGCGCCGTCAAGGACGCCGCCGCCGCCAGTGTCGACAAGAATAGTGCTGGCGGCGGCGATGCGCTGATGGATGAGTTCCTTGCGCTGCTCGAGGAATCGGAGACGAACATTCAAGACATGCGCCAGGACCTCGACAAGATGGAGAAGAAGAGGAAGAAGGGCGGCGACGTCAAGGAGAAGAAGGAGAAGAAGGAGAAGAAGAAGGAGAAGAAGAACAGTCTCAAGCGCCAGCGTGCCCAGGAGAAAAAGGAGGCCAAGGAACAGCAACAGCAACAGCAGCAACAACTGCAACTACAACTCGTCGAGCAGCTCGGCGACGAAGGGGCGGCAATGACGACGCGATCGAAGCGCAAGAGCCTCTCCCTGATCAAGCGGGCATCGCTCGAGCGCAGCGGCAGCAGCGCGATCAGTAACAGCGGCGGCGGAGGCGGAGGCGCTGCGACTGCGAAAGAGTTGAAGCGAACACGCCACGCCTCGCTCATGCCCGGCCGGGTCCTCTCGCCCGGCGAACTGCGCAACAGCTGGAAGAGGTCCGGCTCCGGGTCGGGCAGCGAAATTGGGCTCGAGAACGCCGTCACCACCCCTTCCTCCTCCTCGCCCAAGCTGCAGCCTCGCGCCTCCTCGGGTACTACAGACGTGTCGTGCGTTGTGTGTCGCGTGCGCTGTCGTGTGTCTTGTGTCGTGTGTCGTGTGTCGAGCGATTGACTGGAACAAGCGCAGCTTCATTCGGCGATGAGGAGGACGAGGACGAAAGCGTGCTCAAGGCCGGCTCGCTGCAGATGCGGAAGGAAAACGCCAAGATTTGGCAACTGGGCAGAAAGGCCTGGAAGGACGTGTGGGTGGTGCTGAAGGACGACGGCTGCCTCTACTACTATTCCTCCCGACAAAAGGTGCCGACTACACCTCAACCAATCAACCAACTATCACTAATATTAGTGAGCCACGTGGAATGTTTTTGCATTTTGTTGTGTCAGTTTCTGACGGGCGAGGAGCTGGGCAATGTGAACATGGTAATGTCCGGCATCCGAAGCTACGAGATTCACGGCAGCGACGAACACGCAACGATAAGTGAAGGTACTGATTGCACTGCGACCCACGCACGACACGACACTACACGACGCACACGCACACAGTGACACTCTGTGTGACAGGAACGCTGGGGGGCGGCGGCAGCAACAGCGGCAGCGCGATCGGGGGCAAATTACTCGGGCGCTCCACGTCGCTGTCGAACGTGAAGGGTGCCCTTCTGGCGGGCCGTGGCAAGGACGACTCGCACAGTGGCAGCACTTCTGTGCTGACCTCCTCCGGCAACATCGACAAGAAGGCTTCGTTGTCTTCATCTTCTGCGTCTGCTTCTTCGCCATCCTCCAACAAGAGCGCCTACTTCGAAATCATAGCAAGTACGCCTTGATCTGTTGGGCGTGTGCGGTGTGCGGTGTGCGGTGCACGCTGACACGTGCCATTTTTGTTGCTAGTGAACCGCAACTACGTGTTTGCGGCGGAGACGAGCCAGGAGAAGGACAACTGGATTGCCGTGATCAACGCGCTCAAGCAGAAGATGATGGATCTCCTTCTCAAGAACACCCTGGCCGAACGCCAGACCTCCATCCAATACGCCCTCCAGGTTCGCCCGTTCTTCTATTTTTTATTTATTTATTTCATTGTTGAATTTCTCTCATGCACACTTCAAAATCCAGAACAACGAAGCCGGAGAGATCGAAGCGGCCGTGGAGGGTGGGAAGTCGGAGATGCGACGCCTCCTCAACATCGAAGGCAACGACCAGTGCGCTGACTGCGGCGCCTCCAGTACTGCTCCCCAAGGTTATTTTTGTGGTGGCCATCAGCGACTGGTTTCTGACAACACGCACCACCGCACACGCACACGCACACGCATCACCACACGCACACGCATCATCATCATCATCATCACCGTCACACGCACAACCAGCTCCTGAGTGGGCGTCGCTGTCGCTGGGTGTCTTCATTTGTATCGAGTGCAGCGGCGTGCATCGGGGCATGCATCTCAACGGGGCCCCGTCGAAGATCCGATCGCTCACGCTCGACATGTGGGACGACGCCATGATCCGGGTACCCCCTCCTCAACCTTCCCTGTGGCCGTGATTATCTTTTGCTTTATCATTATTTGAGATTATAATTGATAATTTCATTTTTGTTGTTGCTTGCAGTTTATGGAGAACATGGGCAATCGCAAGGCAAATACGGAGTGGGCCGCCCAGTTGCCCGAGAACCACGCGCCACCAGCCACATTGTGCGTTCCTCTCTTCACACACTCACACACACAACACCGAAGACACGACACGCTCACGATAGTGCCTGTGCAGTAAGGAACGAGTCGAGTTCATCAGAAACAAGTACGAACTCAAGAGATACTGCGCTTCTTGAAGCGGATCAATAAAAAATGAAGTTGTTCCAGATTCCTGCTTCGATCAGCTTCAACAGAACCTCAAAATGCAAAAAGATTTTCCGCTGCCGGGAATCGAACCCGGGGCGCATGGGTGAGAACCATAAATGTTACCGACTACACCACAGCGGATTGGTTGAATGAGTGAGGATGACGTGTTTTGTTTATTATGTTGGTTGTATCTAGCAAAAATCGTACAATTTTAGTGAATGGGTTGCTATTTACCCTACAACAATGGCGAAGGTCCCTACCATGTCTCTTCGTCTTCAAATTGCAACTTTTGCTTGGCCCACACGCGTCGTATGCTGTCCTGCTCCTCGTCCAGTTGCGGGCGCAGCTCGCATTCCTCGCACGGGTCGGCCGGTGGTGCGATGCCCCACAGCTTTTGCATGGATTCGTCGTAGTTGCGCGACACCTTCCGACCTCCCGGCCCTGTTGTGCGTGTCGTGTCGTGTCGTGTCGTGTGTCATGCTGTGTGTCGTGTGTGCGAAACAGTCAATAAGAGGCGTCCTACCTGGGACCTCGCCCCACATGCGATCCATGACGATCTTCCACTTGTTCTCCAGCTGTCGGCGCAGTTTGTTGCTGTAGCCAACATTCCTCGGCTTATTTCCTGTGCGGGCCACTCACTTCTATGAGCATTCCAGACACATTGGAGAGAGCAATTACGACGACGACGACGACGACGACGACGACGATAAGCAATAAAGCACGCACGTGAAAGTCGGCGGCGTCGAGCTTCCGGGCCAGGTCCTCCCACGAATCGAACAGGATGACGTGCGGCCAGTGGTAAAAGTCAGAGAACGAGAGCCACTGCCGCACCACCGTCGCGTTCAACTCGTTGTTGGGATCCCAGTCCGCCAAGCTCTGCGTTCCACAACGCGTGCGCGATCAAGTTCATGAATCGTAGGATACCGCCGTTTAACGTGCGTAATGGGCGGTACCTCGGCCTCTGGGTGACGCGGGTACCTCGACGCGCCAAGGTAGCGATGGTGGATCGCGCCGTCCCAAGTGCGCTCACGCACTTTGACGTCAATAAGATCACACATCATGTTAGTTAAATTCTAAGACCGTGTGCCGTGGTGTGTGCGTGTGCGGTGTGCGTGCGGTGCGGTACCACAGCGCCAGTCCATGTGCCACGAGGTGAGGAGATCGAGCGAGGGCACGATCATCGGGATGCCCATGCGGTAGTATTCGAAGATGGACATGATCGAGCACTGGTAGGGGATCACCACCACCCCCTTGAACGCAGTCAGGTCTGTGTACTTGTACCTGCCCAACGCTGTCTGCATGGTAAGCGTGAACTTGCGCTGCGTCCTCGATGAATCCCAAATCGCTGTTGTGTGCCGTGCGTGCGGTGATGCGTGGACGACGTCAGAAATGGTGCAGTTGCTCAGTATGAAAGACCCGACTGGTTACCTCTGAGCGGGTTGAAGAGGCTCTCGGTGAAGGTGATTCCTCGGCTGAGCCCCACCAGCAGCCTGTTCTCCGCCGCGGGCTTGTACGTGGCGCTCACATAGCCGCAATAGGACGGTATGAGCTCTACATTTTGTATTCCTGTCCACAGAGAGCGCGTGCGGTTGTGTGTGTGGTGTGTGTGTGTGTGTGTGTCGTGTCGTGTTAATCGAGCAACGACTGGAGAGGAACAGGAAGAGGTAGAACCAGTGAAGAAGCGGATGTAGTGGAGGTCGTTGATAGAGTGCGCCCACACCATGCACACGACACCCACCAAAAAAAAAAAAAAACACATGTACAGGGAGTGGTGCATTGCAAGATGGAAACGCGTACGCTCGGGCGAGATCGAAGCGCGTGGTGGCGAGGACCACGATCGACTTGTTGAACGCCATATAGGCTTCACAAATACCTGAGGATAAAAACACACAGAATGTCAACACAAAATAAGTTTTAACAGTTTAACGTGCCGCAAGCAAGGCATGGGGCGAGCAAGCGAGTACCTGCGGGGTGGGTGCAGAGAAACGCGTCGACGTTGTTCTGGACCCACTCGCGGTACTCGTAGAAGAACCTGCGCTTGGTGATGCCAGGACACGCGCCCAGCGTGTAGATATCCCGGTGGTCGATAATCTGGCATAACCAAGTGATGAGAGCGCGCGCGCACGCACACACACACACACACACCTGTCGTGTGTCGTGTTGTCTCTTCATGACACACACACACACACACACACACACACACACACACACACACACACACACACACACAC
>CDFE01035418.1:0-16427 GCA_000826465.1 Acanthamoeba mauritaniensis | reverse complement strand
AACCAGATCGTGCTACATGCGTTGGACCTCGACATCAGCGAGGCCCGGCTCCAGTCCGCCGACGAGCTGCACAGCTAGGACGCCGATGAGTACAATCGCACACGCAACACCGCACACGCAACACGACTCACGCGATACTGGCAATGCAGGATTCGATTCGACAAAAGGCTAACAACTTTCTCATCCTCGAGTTCGCGTCGCTCTCCAAGTGGCTCGAGACCTCCTCCGAGTTTGTGCTGCAGCTGACCTTCAACGGCACCCTCAAGACCAGCATGTCCGGCTTCTATCGGTAGAGCTCTGTCTCTTCGCACGTCTGTGTCGTGCGCGTGCTGTGTGTGTTTCCTGCGTGCTGCGTGTTGCGCATGTGCGGTGCTGACCATCAATCGCAGGAGCTCCTACGTTGTTGATGGCAAGACTGAGTGGTTGGCCGTCACGGACTTTGAGCCGACTGACGCTCCTTGGGCCTTCCCCTGCTTTGACGAACCCACAATGAAGGCCAACTTCACCATCACGCTGACATACCCAGTCAGCTACCATGGCATCAGCAACATGCAGGAGTTGGGCCGGACCACCAGCCCCAGTGCGTACTCTGCCCAGCACGCACGCACGCACGCACGCCCCGCGCAGTGAGGTGTGAGTCGTCGCTCTAAATTGATGATAACCGGTTTCCACTTCCCTAGCCCGGATCCAAGAGTTAGTGTTTATTTGAATATACAACCTTTTACATCGCGAAGACCACGTTTTTTCACCTCTACGGCGGACTTGGGCACTCAAGGTGGACATGAAGATAGACCGTTCCGTCTTCTGTCCACCAAGGTGCCCCCAAGGCGGACGAGAAGGTGGGTACGTTCCATCTTCGGCCCACCAAGGCGAGCCGGTCTGGCTGTGGGCCACCTTTTTGGGTGGGAAAACAGTGAAACGGCGCGCCTAGGTGCGCTAAACCAGCTTTTCTCCGTCTACCGTCCCGGCAGTGCTATGGGCTCATAGCGCGAATATTGGGCAATTGTCTGAATTACGCCATCTCCTCGAGAATTGATCCCGAGTTACCAATGTGTGAGCCTACGAGCCTTGTGGCCTTCCCCTGCCTTTCCTCTTGATAAGTGCATTCTCGTCCGGAAGGCTGGCTCCCTGTGCCGCGCTTTTTTCGGTCGACAGAACTTGCTTGGTGGGGAACCACGTCTTGGAAGGACAGCCAAAAGTCCGGACCAGCCTTGCAAGCCTGGGTTTGTCTCCCTACGCGCTCACCGAGAGCAGTTGCACTTGATGTAGGCCACCAGCCCTTCGGCGTTGGCGGATTGCGAGGCACAAGTTACTCGGAGAGGTACGGCTCCCTGCAGCCACTCTACGCCATCACGCCCCAGCCTAGCATCAGAAGGTCCACTTTGAATACCACGAGCCATGGTCCTCTTCGCCTCACTCGCCATCCATCCGTCCCTCCGCTTGGCCGCTCCCTCGTTGGTGCGGAGCGCCCAGCACAGGCTCGCCCAGCACTTGGCGCCTCAGATGGCGAGACGTATCCGCGGCAGGCATCCCAGAACCCTCGAGGTCACCAAGTATAAAAACGGAAATCAACATGCTCTGCTGCGGCCAGCGGCAATCCAGGAGCGATGGTACCCGCCGCCCAGGAGCAACTGCTGCAGGCCGGACTGCGCGAGCACCACCTTATGGCCCATGAGTGACGAAGGCAACACGAATGTCGACGACGAGGTGGCCGTGGTCGCACGGGGGAAGAGGCCGCTGAGCAAGTAGGGCGAACGCCTGGAGGTAGAGCCGCCAGAGGGACTGGAGATCGATCATGGGTGCGCCTGGAGGCGTGATCAGCATCGGCACCGGCGGTGGCGGGGTGCCTAGGGCTGAGGTTGCTGCACCAAATGAAGTGGAGGGTAGGCTGGCATGGGAAGGCGCACCCGACCAGTCTGGGCAATACAATGCAGCGAGTTGATGCCGGCGGTACCGAAGACGAGTTGTTGCTTCCTTGCCGTAGGGGGCATGGCGCACCCCACTCCAACGACCATAACCGCTGTGCTCACTTGTCTCATCCTGGCACCAGTCTCCTTCTCCTTCATTCCTTGAAGTTGGTTTGCATGAGCTTCCAGACTTGTGGCCAAATTACATACCCATGAATGAATGTACTTACCTTGCAAGCACATTGCCTGTTCAGGCCATTGACCTCACCACGATGCTCTGCTCATACAGGTGGCTCCACAACGACAGGCCGGACAACCATTGCATGCGGTTTGGCTTTGCAGTTGTTCTTTACGCACAACAGACAGCGTTCACCTCGAACTGACAGACCGTTTCTTTACGCAGGTGCTGTGCCCACACCAACTATGGCCCTGCGCCAGTTCCTGGCGGCCTTGCTCGCGGTTCTGCAGTTTGAACTAGAAAGCCTTTCTTGTTGGTGCAAGGTCGGCCAATGCCGACGATGGCATGGGAGTTGCTGATCCCCTGCTGTAGAAGTTGCATTGTTGGAGGCAGTCGAGGAAGCTGGTCATGTAGGGGCACGGATCTACACAGTTGGTAGCCACCTCGCAGGTGCAGGAGTCCTGGCCACACGAGCCTGTAGTCCAAGCCCAGGAGAGAAGGAGACCTATGGGGACCATGGCCGAGGAATTGGTGGCGAAGTGCATGGCGCCGCAGAGGTTAAAGAGTGGTCTGTCGCTCCTGCGGAGATTAGGCCAACCAATAACATGATGGGGGAGGGGGGAAAGGCGGAAGACGATTACTTCCTCTGTCGCCAGCCTCCCGATCCGCCGGAGCACAAGGATTAACCGTCTATGGAGCCAGTAATTGGTATTCGCCTCTTCCTCTTCGCGTCAAACCGTCATTGGCCGTCAAAATGGTGGCATCATTAATACGTCGTTGAGCAGGTTGTTGACTACGGTCAGGATATCAAGGCCTGGGATGGCGCGAGCGCGCGTACTGTAGTTCTTCCCCACACACCGCACACGCACACGCACATGCACAGATGACAATACCAACGAGATGGGTTGCGGTGTACACTTTCTCCGATGGAGGCGACGGGATGAGGGTACCCTGGGTGATGGCACCGACGAACTTGACGATCGACGGGTGGTTGGACAGCTTCTCCAACATCTCGGCCTCCTTCCTCAGTTCCCGGATCGTGTGTTCCTCGGCTTCGTCGAGCCGCACCCCCTCGAACATCTTCCAGCTCGCGGCCCAGCGTGAGGTCGGAGAAATCGATCTCGCGGTAGGTGAAGACCACCACGTCGTTCATCTCCATATCGTCCTCGTCCCCCGCGCCGCCGCCGCCGTGACCTCCGCCTTTCCCGGCTCCTCCGGTCCCCGTGTAGTAGCGGCGGCGGCGGCGGCACACGTATAGCCACACGAGGGGCGTGCAGCAGAAGAGGAGCAGGGCGAGCAGGGTGAACGGCCCGGCGACGCTGAAGGAGATCGTGATGTCGCGGTTGGGGTCGCTCCCGGAGCCGGCGTTGGGCGAGGCCGAGGCCGAGGGCGCGGCGACGTAGGGGCAGCGGCCCCAGAGGAGGGAGAGCGGTGTGTTGAGGTCGGACGTGAAGACGTTGATGACCGAGGTGTTGAACGTACCGTTGGTCGATGGCACCAGATCGTACGACGCCACCTTCACCAGAATTACACATCATCAGACGCACGACACACACGCAGGTGGAGGAAGCGTACGGTGGGTGGGGCGTCCAGGAAGGCAAAGAAGGAGTAGAAGAGGCCCGTCTCGTTGTTGTAGGCGAGGTCGTAGAAGCTGGTGATGGTGGCGAGCTCGGCCTCCAAGGCCAGGTAGCGCGACACCAGACTCCCGTTGTTGCCCAGGTCCAACTCGACGATCACCGTATTGTTCAGCGGATTCAGATTGGCAAACAGATTGCCATTCCCGCCCATAGCCAGCCCTGCGTCACATGCATGTGCGCGTGTGCGGTGATGCGTGTGCGTGCATGTGTGTGCGGTGGTGCGTGTGCGGTTAGGGCGAGCGAGTGTGTGCGGTAGTACGTGTGCGGTTAGGGTCGGCGTACCGAGGTAGGGCTCGTTCTGGTCACGCGGCAACGGCGTCCATTCGGCATAGTACTCCACCGTGGTTGAGGAGACGATCGATGGCCAGCCGATCACTCGGCACCCCATACAACAGTTGACGATCTGCGCGGTTGCCACACATATGCGCGTGAGGGGTGTTCTCGGTGAGGCGCGCTCGCACGCGTGTGTGGTGTGCGTGCGAGCGTGTATGTCATTGTGAGGAGCGTGGTCACGTGAGGTCACCTGTGTCCAGGACGAGGTGGGTAAGAACGCCAGAGCCGAGGATGCTCTCAAAGTTATTGCAGCCCGCAATGGTCTGTTGTTCGGGGTAGTAGTGACAGACCCGCTGGCGCAAGGTCACATACAGCCCGCCGTCCCTCTCATCCACCGCCATGCTCCTGCGATCGTGCATGTGTGTCCAGTTAGTGCCACGACACGACACACGACACGCGACGCGACACGAACTGTACCGAATTATGGACAAGTCGTTGGTGATCGAGCACGGACAGAGGGAGTTGGTCTGCGATAGGTTACTCGCAATGTCGAGCCTGGGCCACAAAAGGTGAATAAAGAATAAATAATATCAGTATATAAACATAAATATAAATATTATAAATGTTATGCACACAAAAGGTGAATAAATAATGATGTAAATATAAATATACATATAAATAAATGATGTGCACTAATTTGTGGTACCCTTGTACGGTGCCGAGGCTGGCGACGTAGAGCAGCTCCCGCTGGTGGTCGACGGCGAGGGCCGTGGGCACGGAGGTGATGTTGGCCAGCGGCTGGCCCTTGCCGTGGCGGCCGTCGGACGTGATGGCAAAGTCGGAGCTAGTGAGCTGGAGGTCGGCCGCGTAGAGGCACTGGGGCGTAGCAGCGTGCGCCCCCTCCCCAGCACCAAAAGAAAGAAAACAAATACAAATAAAAAAAAATAATGAATCCATTTAATGTAAAGATTGGCAAAGCGATTTGATCATCTAATCCAACGTGGTGTGGTCAAGGGAAGGGAGCGACGACAATTTTCTGCAACTGAACATGTTCTGTGTTGTACGTGTGGGCGACAACCGCAAGACTCCGCACCCAATCGCCTTGTATTCGCAGGCGCTCGGCCCGAGCTTGGGTGGCAACGACCAAGCGTGACCCAAACGAGTAGCGTGGCTACTCGGAGGCGAGCCAATCTGGGTCTTTGCCGTGGCGCTTGATGTGGGCATCGTGGTCGGTGAGCGCTGACTCGTAGCGCGACCTGAGGCCTGGCAGCTGCGCCTTGACCTCCCCGTTCGATGCCGCCGCATGACTGTAGTGCGCACACACGCACCACACACCAAGTGAGCAAAACACCCCCTCATGAATGTAGAAGAAGGTGCTGCTGCGTACGTGAGCGCTTCGATGGCGATGTGGTAGCGCGACACCTTGTTGGAGGTGAGCATGGCGAAGGGGGTGGTGGTCGTCCCCTCTTCAATGTAGCCCAACTGCGTAGCGTTGCGACTGAGTGACCGGTGGTTGCAGCAGGCAATAGAGCGAATGGTGTAAGGTACGAGGTGGAATCGTGCTGTGTTTGTGCGCCCGAAGAGCAGATGGTGGATGACCGACGGGTAGCCGTGGAAGGCGAACACCACCGGCTTGTCGGCCATGAAGAGCTCGTCGAACCTGTTCATGTCCAAGCTGTGCGAATGCTCCCTGCGCAGGTTCGAGTTGATTGGTCGCTTCGTCCGTCAATTCGAAACCGGGAGGAGGACGTGGTGTACCGGCTGAGGTCGAGGGACATGAGGTCGAGCACGTTGATCACCCGCAGCTTGAGGGCCGGCATGTCCTTCTTCAACATCTTGGCGGCGATGACCACCTCCAGAGTCACCTCGTTGCCGCAACCACACAACACCACGTCCGGCTCTTCCTCTGTGCCGGCAGATGCGTAAGTGCAGGTGATGTGTGTGGTCATGTATGTTTGAGCGGTGGTGCGTGTGCGTGCGTGTGGATGTGCGTGTGCGTGTGCGGTACCATCAGAAAGCCACCTCCACACGGAGGCGCCCTGGGCGAGGTGCTCCTTCGCCTCGTTGGGGCCGAGCCAGATGGGCATGGGCTGCTTGGTGCCCACGAGCAGGTTGATCTCGCCCTTGGACTGCAGGACGTGCTCCAGGGCGTAGAGGAAGGTGTTGGCGTCAGGCGGGAGGTAGATCCGGACCATCTCCTTCTTCATGTTGATCAGGTTGTTGATGAACATCGGGTCCTGATGCGAGTACCCTGCACGATGATGACGTCAGCATTCTCTTTGATCGAAACACAAAATACTTAAAAAAAATTTAAATGTACCGTTGTGTTCCTGTCGCCAGAGAGTGGAGGTCTCGATGTAGTTGAGCGATGGTACGTCGGCTCTCCACCCGGTCTCCTTTGCGATCTTGATGAACTGAAGAACGAAGAGCAACGAACGAAGGTGAGATAGAATAGCGAAGAGCTGGCAAGAGGCTCCGGCGAGTTGGCCCTGTCGCACGCACCTTGGCGTACTGGATCATCATCGTCGCTGCGGGTCACGGAAAGGAGGTGGTGAGTGCGACCACTTGTAGGAAGTTGAGTGAAGAAGGCTGGGCCAGTACTGATGATGCCGAGGAACGTCTCGTAGGAGGGAAAGAGCGCGTAGCGACCCGTCAGCGTGTAGCCCTGGGCCCACCTGCAGCCACAATACAATGAGCTGGTGTGTTGGGCTCGGTGGCAGTGTTTGTGATACCCTTGGCACGTGTGCTCGGACAGGATTTCAATGACCCGTCCGCCCTTGTTGGCCGTTTCGTCAGCCCACTGCATGTTCCTGCACCACACACACACCACATATATATCAGTATACCGTTTTTTGTGAAAACCGTTATATACTAGTATCCTGCGATAAATATCATTGGGAATTAAGAAAGCGATGATTGGGCGAACCGGTTGGTGGCCTCCAACACGCCTCCCAGCTTGTTGCTGTCCAATTCGTCGGGACTGAAGATACGGAAAGTCTTCGGATTCCTGTTGGATTTCGCCATTGCACGTCATCGTCTAGCATAGTATTGAGGTGTTGCATGGCAACTCCCGCGTACCTGCGACAAACCTCGGCAAGGTAGTGGCCAGCGAGCTCCATCAGGCTCTGCGTCTCCGAATCCTTCTTCTTGGTGCACAGGTACTCCTCCAGCCCTGCGCCATAACCAAAAGTGGCCCGAACTTCAGCGAGCGCACTTCATCGCGGATGGCCAAATGCTGAGCGACACAGGTGAGTGCGCACGGGGCAGGTCGAGGCCGGGGTAGTCCTTGGGCATGGTGTGCCAGTTGAAGCCCATCTTCCGCTGGTCTCTGGGGAACTGGCCCAGGACCTCGTCCGAGAACCCCAGGCCCGCACTTCCGCCACGCTTCACCAACAACTCCTCCACCCGGTACGACTTCAGCCTGGCAACGACCAACCGGAAGCGAGCGAGCGATGACGTCAGCATGTGTGCTGTGACGTCAGCAATCTGGGAGCAGGGGGGGAGTACCAGTCCCTCAGTACGTGGAACGCCTCCTCGTCCTCGCTCTTGGGCGGGGGCTTGATGGGCAGCTGGTGGGCGCGGATGGTGCCCTCCACCGGCTTCCCACGCAACGTCTTCGGGCCCGTCCACCCCTTGGGCGTGCGCATGATGAGCATTGGCCACCTGCAGGAACCCGTGTGACCACAGACCAATCAGCAATCATGTCGACACACTGATGTAGTATCAACAACATGTTGGTGACGTGGAGTGGGTGCACCTGGGCTTGGCGATTGGATCGTTTTGTTCGCGTGCGCGCCGCTGGATGTTGCGGATCTCTTGGTAGGCCCACTCCATCGACGCGGCCATGTCGGCGTCGATGTCACTCATGTCCTCCACCATCCGCACACGGTACCCATACCCCATGAACAGGTGGCACAAGTCTTCGTTGCTACACGCTCGCACCACCGCACACGCACACACGCACCACGCACGCACACGCGCAGACGGATGAGGTTAAAGACGGAGTTTGACGTCGAGGAGGAAGGCACGAGTTTTACCTCATGCAGCCGAAGATGGTCGGGGAGGAGATCTTGAGTCCGTTGAGGTGGAGGATAGGGATCACGGCCCCGCTCTCCCTTGGGTCGATGTACTTGTAGCCGTGCCACGAGGTCGCCATCGGGCCTGTCTCCGCCTCGCCATCTGTCGTCACCACGCGCGCGCGCGCACACACACACAACACGAAACACACACCACACACAATCACACTTTGAGGTGATGCAGGAAGAGGAGAGACTTATGCGGTACCTTACCTCCAATGACGCAGGTGACGATGAGGTCGGGATTGTCCATGACCGCGCCAAAGCTCACCGAGAGCGCGTAGCCGAGCTCGCTGCGGTGGTAAGAGTGGTAGCAGGCAATGAGCGTGTTGTGGCGAAAAGGTGTTGACAACCGGAGGCCAGACGGTCCAGCGTGAGTACCCGCCCTCGTGGATGGCGCCGGGGAATTCAGAGTTGGCGTGGGTGGGAAACCCTCCGGGCCAAGCGAAGCCGCGGATGAGGTTGTGCACGCCCTGGCTCGTGTTCTCGTACGCCTGCCACAGACAAAGTTGGTGTGTGCGCTCTTCTCTCATGCGCGTGCAGTGTCGTGCAGTGGCGCGTATGCGGTGGTGTGCGCGCGTGTGCGTGGTGCGGTGATGCGTGAGTGGGCGTGTGTGGTGAATGGTACCTTGTTGACGTGGGCAAGCGCACCCTCGAGGAACAGGTTGGCGAGCACCGCTGGGGCGCCGTGGCCCGGCCCGATGACGATGCACATGTTGAGGTCGTGCCTTTTGATCAGCACGTTACAGTGCCCGTACACCAGGTTCAGCCCCGGACATGTTCCTACACGCCCACCCCCAATCAGATCCACCACTCTTTGAAATTCCACCGACCAATGGTAAATCCTAGGGGGGCATGAAGGGCAAGCTGGCGCACCCCAGTGGCCCAGGAGGCGGTCCTTGAAGTGTTCGAGCTTGAGGTCCTGCTCGAGGAGCACGTTGTCCTTGAGGTACAGCTGGGCCGCGCTAAGGTAGTTGGCGGCGCGGCGCGCCTTCTCCGTCACCTGCAGCTCAGCGTTCCACTTCCTTCGCGCCTCCCCAATGTCCAGCTGCACGCCCAGCCCTTCCATCTCCTCTCCTCGCTTCGTGTGTGTGTTGTGCGTGTGCGTCCGTCGTACGTGTGTCTTGCGCGTGTGCGTAGGTCGAGGCGTGTGCTGTGGTGCGTGTGCGTGTTTTTTGCGCGAGTGAAAACGTGTATGCAAGTGCGTTGCGTGAGTGCGGCCGTGGTTGGATGTGCTGAGAGGCGGGAGAAGGAAGCGCACCCACCCCGTGGGCTTCTTTTCGAATTTCGGCCGCTTCCTCCCCAACCGTCGCGCCATTCCCATTTCAACCAATCCTCCCCCTGTTGGCTACAACCAACTCATATTTGTTTATGACCATATACCACTATTTAATTAGTTTATAACATATACACCCATACACTCCCACGTCAGGCCCATCGTGATTGGTCGCCACCCGGTACGCAACGCCATGGTGGGTCACGGGCGTGACGCGGCCCGCTGGTCGTGGTGGTGATGTCGGTGGCCCGAGACGGAGGACTGTTTGGGGACGGTGAGTTGCCACAGGTGGATGGTGTGGTCGAACGAGGCCGTCCACAGGGTGAGCGTCTCCTCGACCCACAGCATGCTCTTGATGACGTCCTTCTGCTGACCCACCTGCTGCTTCTTCTCCCTCGCCTGCCACCCCCCTTTCATCAGCACACACGCACACGCAACCGCACACACCGCACCGCACACACCGCACACGCGCATACCTCATAGTGACAGTGCCGAAGACGGCGCCGGTGCAGAGGTGCACGGCGGTGGGGTAATTGGGGTGCACCACCCGCGCGAAGCAGTTGACTGAGGCCGACACGTCCGTCTCCCACACCAGGTTCACCGTCTGCGGCGTCTCGCCGCCATTCCACATCTGCATGTCGTGCGTGCGTGCGTGCGTGCGTGCGTGCGTGCGTGCGTGCGTGCGTGCGTGCGTGCGTGCGTGCGTGCGTGCGTGCGTGCGTGCGTGCGTGCGTGCGTGCGTGCGTGCGTTGTCAGTACGTGCGTGGCGTGTGGTCAGGAAGTGCTGCGACGTTACCTTGAGCTTGCCGTCGTTGGCCGATGACCACACGAGCCCGTTTTCGTAGTGCAGATCGCTCACCGTTCGCTGGTGCGCCGTCCAATTGAACATCGCGTGTGTCTGCACACCGACAAGGGACGAGTCAGCACACAATGCACGCGTGTGGTGATGGTGGGTGTGCGACCGTGTGCGTGCAATGGAGGTGCGTACGTTGAGGTCGACGCGATATATCCGCTTTTCGGCGCCGAGCCAGATGGCGTTGCCCACCTGGCACATACACGCGATGGGCTCCTCCCGCAGCACTATCTCCGTCATCACCGTCGGTTGCTGCTGCATTCGTACGTGACGCGACACGTCAGCGCGCGACACAAGACAGGCGCACACGACACACGATCGCACACCGCACACGGTCGCATACGCGCACGTACGTTGTTGGGATGCCAAATGATGATCTTGCCGGTGGTGTCGGACGTCCATACGGCGCTGAGCGTGGCGGAGGAGGAGGATGCCGGTGCCGGTGCCGGCGCGGGGGGCTGTGACCCTCGCCGCGCCGCCGCCGAGCTCTCGACCGACGACTGCAGCTTGCGCAGGCCCGATCCCCTGCACATAGGAGCACCTCCGACGGATGGGCCGTGAGGCGAGTTGCTTGGCGCAAAGAGGAACAAGGGCTTTGGCCAAAGGAAAGAGGTAGGAGCACTTCTTCTTCTTCTTCTTGGGAGTCCCCCTCGCCAACACTGGAGGAGGGAAGCGAGCGAGTCCACCGGATGGATTCTCGTAGTGCTCGGTTCGCAGCAACACGAGGACCGCGGTGGGAACGGCGCTGCGCTGGGCAGCATATCGACCAACTGCGGCCCTTCTCCTCAATCCAAAGCGAGACCATGGCGCGCGGAATGGTGGGCAGCGAGCTACTGGTGAAGAGAGCGTCCTTGGTGCGGTCCTTGGGGGGTTGGTGATCTGAAGCCGAACACATCGGCGCCACCTTTGGTAGGGTCTGCAGGGGTATTTGAGATAGCACCTCACACTTGCCATCACGGACTCAAGGGTGCAGGTGGGCCTTGCTACATGTGAGTGGGAACGGGCGTTCTCGCTTCGCCTGGCACCTCATTATGCACACTCTCAATAGCCACAAGGAGACAAGATCCGTGTGGCCAGAGGCAAGGCCTTGCTCCCCGGCCCTCCCCTGCTCCTCTGTCCCCCGCTGGACGAAATCGGCCAATGCGGTGCGGCCAGCCGCCAAAGCCAAGGCCTTCTTCCCCGTGCTCTTCTTGCTTCCCTTTTGCGCTCTCGCCCCGACCCCGAGGAGACTAATGAGGAGAACAAACAACAAATCGCTGAGAAAGCGTGTTTCCACTGATACCAGGCCAGCGCTCAGAGCAAGACCCCTTCTTCTCCTTGCTCTCAACCCGCCCCGGAGGTATTTCAACTCGAGCACGACGGTGGCCCTCTGGCGCGATCTGAAGTACAGGTCGATGGCCAATACACAGCGACAGGCATTTCCGAGATGATGCTGTTGGCACGAACTGTTGTTGGTGAGCCCGCAGCAGAGAGGGGGAAGAGGGCAGCGAGGGATGGGGAGGGATTGCACCAGGATGGGCGAGGAGGAACTGGACGACAGCCAACTTGAGGGCGGCTTCGTTCATGCCGTGGCTAGGCTCGGAAGTCAGACGACGACAAGTGCTATCCACGGACCTGCACAAGGCTGTTGTTTGCACAAGGGGACAGGTGGGGCGAAAGAGAGAGAGAGAGAGAAAGAAAGAGGAGAGGGGGGCGAAAATGAAGATACCCAAGAGGACCACGGACCGTGGGTAGATGGGCCAAAACATGGCTGCAAAGGAAGTGCTCAGTCTGGGCCGTCAGCCGTCGTGGTGGCAGGACCGAGTCCTTGGCGGTCGACAGGGTGATGGAGAAGTGGCTCCTTCTTCTCTCTGCGGTACCATCGCCACTGTGGCCGTTGCCCTTGCTGGTGAGGTAGGTGCCCTGAGCGCTCATGGGACCGAGTGCCTGGGGCGAGAGTTGAGCAGAGTAGTGCTGGCACCGCAGCCGGTGTCTCGCGCATTCAGTGGGGTTCGGGCTTCGACGGCAACGACGGAGGGTGCGGCTCTTCCGCTCAAGAGGAATGGCAGTAGCGCGGACGGAGAACGTGAAGCCTCTGATTCTTGGCCGCGAGCGGGATTGGATCTTCCTTCAGTAGTGTGAGAGGATGCATTTTCGCACCACTGAATGAGCCACATCACCAGGGAGATGGAAGAGCATAGTCTAGTTCTCGTATGTGCGACCTCCTCCTGGTGTCAATAGTCTGTTTATACAGTGCTCTTGCCATCCTGGACGTCGTGGGTCGGTTACTTTCCGCTTCACTTGCCGGGCCGCTGCGTCATCTCAACCCTCCTCATCAGACAAAGGGACGTGGGTACAGGTGCTGCCTATGGCGATGTGGCTCTGCTCGCCCGTCGCTGGCTTCTATTCAACTTTGAGCACGGTAGAGTCCTTTTCTCGTGTTTTGGTCGGCATTACGTCTTATCGCTGCCTGCAATGGGAGGGGAGTATTGAGGTCAGTCCGGATCGTGCCCTAACCCTGTCTGCTTCTCGTGGTCGCCCAATTGGCAGGGAGGCACACGCGCAGTGAGGAGGTGTGCTTCCGTGGCGAAGGTGTGCCACTGCTTCTCGTGGTCGTCGTACTGATGGTGGTAGGCGTATGTTGAATTGGAAACACAGATCCCTGCACTGTTATCCTCCTTGTGTGGGCATTGTGTGCGCAGGCCCAACACACGCCATCTCACCACACTTGACTTAAAGGCAGAAGGCTGATAACAGCCTGGACCATATGTGGGCTGGAGGAGAAGACTCACTCATGGCTGCCTGGAGCCCTCCTGGTATCTCTGTGGGGAAGGGGCCAGATATCCACACAGTCCCCAGCCTAACCCTCCCACTGGGCACGGATGGACCACGGCAGCCAAGAGTGCCCTCTTGCAGTGGCCACGGGCTGAAAAAGCTGGCACATTTCTCTCTTCCAATATATTCATATCCTCATTCATCAACATCCTCCACGTGTTTCCACTCGGACAATGGTGGGTCCGCTATCCTTCCCCCACTGCCGTTGGATAGTCAGGCTGCAATTTCGGTGACTGGCTGTGTCGCAGTCGGGGCCCCATCAGACACAAGACCCCAGCAACTGCGGTGCTGTGTCAGGTGGCGTAGCAAAGAAAGGGTGAGCAGGAGCGGAGTTTATATGAGCAGATTTACGGAGTGGTCGTGCTTTTCCAAGTGCATCGGTTGTTATTTTTCCTTTGGCCACCCTGCGATGGCAGCAAAGGGCAAGGGCGTGAAGAGCAAGGGGAGGAGAGCAAGGGGAAGGGAAAGGCCCTTGCTTTTCGCTTGCCTCGTCCCATTGGTTGGCCTCTTTTCCCCTTTCTTTCCGGTGGGGACGGAGAGCAGGAGCACAACAGAGAGCACCACACCTCGCGCTACCCACCCCCCATAATGGGACCCCTCCAGCCGGGTGGGGTTATGTGTACCAAGGCCCACCTGTCCCTTTGCGTACATGCCAGCGACGGTGGATTGTGCTCTCTCACACGCCTAGATGGCCACCAAAGATGGCTCCCGCACTGCCGGGACGTTAGACAGGGAAAAGCTGGTTTAGCGCACCAAGGCGCGCCGTTTCACTGTTTTCCCACCCAAAAAGGTGGCCCACAGCCAGACCGGCTCGCCTTGGTGGGCCGAAGATGGAACGTACCCACCTTCTCGTCCGCCTTGGGGGCACCTTGGTGGACAGAAGACGGAACGGTCTATCTTCATGTCCACCTTGAGTGCACCTCGAGGTGGATGCGACGCGGATCCGCTCTGCGACGTGGACGCGACCACTACAAGTCCGCCGTAGAGATGGGAAAAAACGTTTTTTATATGTGCATTATATTTGGCGGTTGAACGAGACGGGCTCACTCTGCACCGTGAGAGTGAGTTAGTCGTTTGTGTCGTTGGTCGTGTGTGTCACGTCGTGTCGTTGGTCATGTGTGTAACGTCGTGTCGTTGGTCGTGTGTGTTGTGTCATTAGTCGTGTCGTTGGTCGTGGAGGGAAGCGTACTGCGCTGCTTGTAGCCGAGATAGATCTTGACGTTCTTCCTTGTCATCCACGGTTGCTCGTATTCGAAGTCAAGGGCAATCGAGCCGTTCTCTTCCATCGGGTCCCACTTGATGTCGGTCGCTCCTGTTGCAGCCATGATTGCGGTCTTCAGGGCTTCTTTCGGAGGAGAAGCCCAGTCAGGCAGATCGCTAATGCGCCGCTTGAGCTTGTCCCTGCCGACCGGCTTCAGGGCTGCCGCATAGCGCACAAGGCTGGTCTGAGGAAGCGCTGCACTCGTGAGCGAAGCTAACCACTCTTGAGTCCCTGAAATAGCGCTCAAACATGTGAGCGTCGAAACAAACAAACAAGAAAGAAAGGAAGCATACCGTCGAGGGCTCTAGCAGCTACTCTCTTGGTGTTGTCGCGTGCGCGTTTGGTCAGCACACGCTTTCGGTTGCTTTTTCGAGGCACATTCATTTCGCAGACCGAATCAATTTCAGCCTCGGTTGGCTCATCCTGGTCGAGGCTGCCAGGCCGCACAGATGAAGACGGTGTCGAGGCGACATTGGCCAGGCTTACAAGTTGGCTTGCGGCATCGGCCATTACTTGCGTCGCGACAGTTGGCTGGGTCACTTGCGTCACGACAGTCGGCTGGGTCACTTGCGTCGTGACGGTCGGCTGGGTCACTTGCGTCACGACGGTCGGCTGGGTCACTTGCGTCACGACGGTCGGCCTCTGTGCCAATGAAGGCGCTGTGGTTCAGGTTTTGTTATCATTGCGGCGAGCGTCAGGAGGGAGCTCACGTTGTGTGCCAGTATTTTCTGCACCACACTTGCGCTTACGCAGGAGTGGTGAGGGCTCTGGAGACGCGAGCATCGCCTGCAGTTGACTGCAAAGCAAAGATTCATTCTCCTCGTCCTTGGACTCCTCGAGGGAGAGGCTTGGAGCAGACTTGGCGGCCGTCTTCTTGGCGCGGCATCAACATGGTACATTACATGCCCAATGTGATTGTGTTGTTCCTCTTCTCCTTAATCTGATTGTGATCCTTTACATGCCTGTGTATGTGCATGCAGGTGTACCCGCCAGACCTTTGTGTGGACCACCAGGACATCAACAACAACATACAATCAACATCTCTACTTTGGTGATTGTGTAGAATGGTACTACATTGCCATAATGTGCGCATGGTCTCACAACGATGTGCACAAGGGCTTTGAGGACCACACCTACATGAATGACCTGGATGGCGCCATCAACAACTTCTACAGGTGGCTCTTCACACACCAGATTGACTTAGCCTTTGACCTGGACAAGGACTATGTGCTTCTCTTCCAAATCTTTTTGATGTACTACCGCAGGAGGTACTCCTCTCCTCCTGCACACATGTCTATGGTTTTCCTTTAACGATTGCTCTTCCTTTACACCCCCTCCTTCGTCTGCTTAGATACAAGCAGAAGCAGACAAGGGCGGAGATGCAAAGGAAGCTTGCTCACAACAAGTATGAGGCAAGTGCTGGATTGATGACACTTCGTGGTACGTGATTGTTTTGTTTATTTCGTTCATGTCTTCTCTTTGAATGTGTGCATGTAGTGCACAGGATCAGCACAACACAGAACATGAGGCGCACGTAGAAGGAGAAGAGCCGCACACACTGATTGAAGGAGAAGACATCGCAGAGGCTGCAAGCCTGCTAATGGTATTGTTCTCCCTTCTTTGCTTTTTAAACACCTGACCACATTCGTGTCTATGTACCCGCAGGAGGCTCATGGTCTTGATGCTGAAGTCATTCTTGCGCGTGCAACGCATGTGCTTGGCTGCACTGAAGGGCTCCATCTCTTTGGCAACAGACCAAACACGAAGGCCGTTGCCTTCAGCATCAACAACAGCCCCAAGGAGCTCATCCACTGGCGCTTCAGCGAGCGGATCGACCGCCTCATCACGTTCAAGCCAAGCGGCGAAATCCTCTACATGAGGTGCACCGTCTATTGGTGCTCAAGAATGATCGCCTACTTCAATGAGGCGTACAGCTTTTACAAGCGACGGTACATCACCATTCCTCTATTTCGCTTTTTTGACACCTCATGGTTACTCTTTAGTTGTTTGGTTAATGCAGGAGACAAGGAGCTCTTTTGCCCAACGTGCTATGTCAAGATGATGAATGCACTCTTCTTCGGCGGCCACGACCCACTCGGGCTACACTTTGGTTTGCTCCCCTCACACAATCTTCAATAAACATTCGTTTGCA
>CDFE01035273.1:26147-45195 GCA_000826465.1 Acanthamoeba mauritaniensis | reverse complement strand
GTTGACGCCCATCTTGCAGGTGCCGACCGGGTGATAGACCGTGTCGGTCCGCGCGCGCAAAGCATTGCGGATGTCGTCGTCGGATTCCACGCCGGCGGTGAATGCGTCGGACGTTTGAATAGCCTTCAGCGCGGGTGCATCGAGCAGGCGCTTTGTTGTCTTGAAGCCGGCGACCATGGCCTCGAGATCGGCCGGATCGCCGAAGAAATTTGGATCAATGGCGGGCGGCTGCATCGGATCGGCGCTCTGCAACCAGACGCTGCCGCGGCTTTTCGGCCGCAGCAGGCAGACGTGGCACGAAAAGCCGCTTCCGAAAAATGGCGTGCGGCCGTGGTTGTTTACTACCGCCATGCAGAAGTGCAGTTGAATGTCCGGCAAATCCAGATCGGGGCGGGTTTTGAGAAACCCGCCGCATTCGGCGATGTTCGAGGTCATCGGGCCGCGGCGTTCGCGACGATACTGGAAGATCGATTTGATGATCCGCTTGATGCCTTGAAATGTCAGGCCGGTGAAGTTCGGATTGTCGGAGCGGAAGCCGAACACGAAATCGGGGTGATCGTGCAGGTTCTTGCCGACCCCCGGCAGATGATGGACCGGTGCGATGCCATGCCTGGCGAGTTCGGATTGATCTCCGACACCGGACAGCATCAGCAGATGCGGGGTCTGAAATGCGCCGAGGCCGAGGATGACTTCATGCCGTGCGCGGACCTGCTTCGTGTCCTTGCCCTGACGATACTCGATGCCAACTGCGCGCTTGCCCTCGAACAGGATGCGCGTGGCGTGGGCGCCGGTGATCACGTGCAGGTTCTTGCGCGTCTCCATGAAGGGATGGATGTAGCCGCGCGCGGCGCTCCAGCGTTCGCCGTTCTTCTGCGTGACCTGATAGACGCCGAGGCCTTCCTGTTCCTCGCCGTTGAAATCCTCATTGATCCGGAACTGCGCTTCGCGCGCGGCCTGCAGGTAGATGTCCTGAACCGGGTTGTCGGTTTGCAGCTTGGTGACGCTGAGCGGGCCGCCTTGGCCGTGATAGAAGCCGTCGAGTTCGCTGTTGTCTTCGGAGCGCTTGAAGTAGGGCAGCACGTCCGCATAGGACCAGCCGGTGTTGCCGAGCGAAGCCCAGCGATCGTAGTCCGCCCTGTGGCCGCGGATGTAGCACATCGCGTTGATGGACGAAGATCCGCCGAGGCCCTTGCCGCGCGGTTGATAACCGATGCGGCCGTTGAGGCCGGGCTGCGGCACGGTGTTGAACGCCCAGTTGTTCACCGGGCCTGAGACCATCAGAATCAGCGCGCCGGGCGTGGTAACGACCCAGTTGTCGTCGCGGCCGCCGGCTTCCAGCAGCGCGACAGAGACATTGGGATCCTCGGAAAGGCGGCTTGCGACGGCGCAGCCGCCTGAGCCTGCACCCACAACCACGTAATCGAACGTGTCCGCCATCGACATTCCCCCAGACAGCATTGTTGCGCCGGCTTTGGTGCCGGTCGTCTTGATCCTCGAAAAATTTACGACATGAAGCGCAGCAGCTTGATCAGGCGCGCGATCTTGGTGCCGTAGGGCGGATAGAGATCGGCCAGCCGGTTGAATGGAGAGCGATAGAAAACAGGCTTCATCTTGCTCAAGCCTCGGAAACCCCATTCGCCGTGATAGGCACCGATGCCCGACGCGCCGACGCCGCCCATCGGCTGATTGGCCTGCACGAAGTGAAACAGGCAATCGTTCACAGTGACGCCGCCGGAGACGGTGCGCGCCAGCACCTGATCGCGCGCGGCATCATCCTTGCCGAACCAGTACAGTGCCAGCGGACGATCGTTAGTGTTGATATGCGCGATGGCTGCATCTGTGGTGTCGCAGGCGAACACCGGCAGAATCGGCCCGAAGATTTCCTCCTGCATCACCTTCATGTCGGTGGTCGCGCCGTTGACGAAGGTCGGGGGGAATTTGCGCTTGGCTTTCCATGCAGGATCGTCCGCCTTCGCTGGCTGCACGATCCTTGCGCCGCGCGCGGTCGCGTCCTGCACCAGGCTTTCCAGCCGGGCATAGTGCTTGTCGGATACGATCGATGTGTAATCCTTGTTATCCGGGCCGGTGCCGAACATACGCGTGACCGCGTCATTGGCCTTGGCCACGAACTCATCCGCGCTGTCGCGTGCGATCAGGACGTAATCCGGCGCGATGCAGGTTTGTCCGGCATTCATCAGCTTGCCGTAAACGATGCGCTCGGCGGCTTCGGCAATATCAGCGGAGCGGTCGATGATGGCCGGCGATTTGCCGCCGAGTTCGAGTGTGACCGGCGTCAGGTTGCGGCCTGCGGCTTCTGCGACCAGCCGTCCGACGCGGGTCGAGCCGGTGAAGATCAGATGATCGAACGGCAGCGCCGCAAAGCGTTCTGAAATATCGCCGTCGATGCCGGTGACCATCAGCTCGGTGTCGTCAAATTTGTCCGCAATCAGCTTCTGCAGCAGTGCGGAAAATTGAGGTACCAGCTCGCTCGGCTTGATCATCACGCGGTTGCCGGCGGCGATCGCTGCGATTGCAGGGGCAAGCGTAAGCTGCAACGGATAATTCCACGGCGCGATGATGCCGACCACACCCAGCGGCTGGGGCAGCAGTTTGTTTTTCGCAGGGAAGTATTGCAGCTCGGTCGCGACGTGTTTCGGCGCCATCCAGCGGCTGAGATTTTTCGTGGCGTGTTTGATTTCAGCGAGCAGGAACAGCGTTTCGGCGATCAGGGTCTCGGTGGAGGAACGGTTGCCGAAATCGGCGGAGATCACTTCGCCGAACCGGGTTTCATTCTCCACCACCAGCGCGCGCAGCCGCGCAAGCCGGTCGCGCCGCTCGTCGAGGGTGGGGGGAGCGGCGCGAGAAAGTGCCACGGCGCGGCGGAAAACATCCTCAATGCCGCCTGCGGCGGGATTTCTGACGGCCTGGTTCATCGCGGTTTCCTCGCGGCCGGCTTTTTTCGCACCGGACCTTGTTTGCCTTGTTCCAAGGCTGGTCCTTCACGGTTCTATTGGCAAGCCTGCTTGGGCGTGCCCGGAGGCCAAAAATGTCCGGAATCGCGGCGGCAATTGCCGTCATAAAATCGTGAAAAAGATCGTCCGCAGGCCTTTCCAAAGCGGAGCGGCGTTGGTACATACCCCTCGCACCATGGGCTCTTGCCTTGGTAGCCTTCTCTCGCCTCCGGACGGGTTGGAACGACGCCTTTGGCGTTGAACAGTCGTCCGTCTGCCTTTGAAGGTGTGCACCGGTTTATCGCGGGGTGGAGCAGCCCGGTAGCTCGTCAGGCTCATAACCTGAAGGTCATAGGTTCAAATCCTATCCCCGCAACCAAACAAAAAACCCTTCCAGATCAATGATCTGGAAGGGTTTTTCTTTGGCAGATGTGGCGCGGGGAGTGGGTCACTAGCCGCCGGATCCACCGGCCACGATCTTCTCGCTGAGCTTTTGATCGACCACCTGGACCGTGCGGTCGATTTCAGCGTTGGGCATGCCCAGCTGATGCGAAATCAACTTCACCAGTAGATCGACGCGCTCAATGAAGGGCGCTCCACTGGCCACCGCGCGGGCCGCTGACGACGGCTTGAGAAGGCTTTCCGCCGCCTTGGCGTACTTCTCGAAAGGCACCGCATCCTGCGGATCGGCCCCCAGACGCTGGGCGATTGCATCGACATGCATGTAGATCGACTTTGAGAGCTTCAGGTCGCCGTGCACCGCGTCGCGGATCGGCTGAGGATCGTTCGGCGTGATGCAGCGGTAGTTTCCGGTCAGCAGCATCGACCATTTCGCCAGCGGCACGAACAAGGAATCGAACACCTTGAGCTTCACGGGAACGTCCTGGCCGTCCAGCTTCACCGCGTCGATATCCGCTTCCAGTTCGCGCAGCAGCTTGTTGTGAGCTTCATCTTCAAACGTCGCGGCCTTGAAGTTTGTCGGCAGGCCCACGTGAAGCACATTTGCCGCTTCTTCCGGCGGACGGAAGGCCTGAGGATCAGGCGAGCAGAGCGTCACCAGTCCCGGCTTGAACCGCTCCCAGACCTGCGCATTGGTATAGGCCTCTTCGAGATCCATGCCTGCCAGCCCCTGAATCCGCTTGAGATAGGGCAAGGGCGGCATGTTCATGATCGAAAGGCAAGGCAGCTTCGCCTCGGCGATCTTGATCATCAGAACCCGGATCGTATGGTTGGTGTATTGCGGCTCCTGCATGGCAAGCGCAACCAGATCATAGCGGGACAGATCAACCTTGTCGGGCGAGGTCGCATCCAGTTTCCCGGGCAGATCGCGCGAAAAGATGGACCGGTGCGCCGGCTCATCACGCAGCTTGATGCGAACCTCGGTACCCTCGCGGTTGATGAGTTCTGCAGTCTTCGTTCGGCAAACCAGGGTCACGTTGTGGCCGGCCATCAGCAGCTTTGTTGCCAGCAGTGAGCCATACGAGGCTCCAAGAATCAGAATATTGCGCGCCATGTTCTCTCGTCCAAAAATTATGTTCCAACGCTCCAGCCAGCCGGGCCGGAAATGTCCATCACAGCAGAAATCCTGCCCGGGCAAAGGAACGGCGAAGCCAGACCCTTAACATCACAGGGGAAATTGCCCCTTCGGGGAAGGGGCGTTCGTGTCTAGCGCATGTTGGTATACATAACAATCGTATACCAGCTCCCGTTTTCATCCACCCGGCGAGCCATTATGCGCGGCGCTTTCAATGCGGCTCGCTGAACTGGTCGCCTCAAATTGCCTCTTGATGCATTGGGCGATGTTTCGGGCGTGGCGCGCCAAATCCGGTGCCCCCATTAGTTCGCCGAAGGTGCCGCGCGCCAGCGGGCCGGCCACGTACAGCGCCTCGGACACATGCCCATCGCGGTCTTTGGCGCGGCCCTGCAGGTCGACATCAATGCCAAGGCCGAGCGGATCGGAGCGCGCGAGGCCACTGTCGCTGATCTGCCTAAGAAGCGGGTTGGTTTCGAACACGGTGCCGTGCGCGGGACCGGTCGCGATGACGATTGTATCAAAGATTTGCCGCTCCCACGTTTGACTCCGGCGTGGACGCAGATCGACGGCAATACCGGTTTCCTGCGTTGCGCTCGCGCGGATCGATCCGGCTCGGATCGCAAACGTACCCTCCGCGATCCTGCGTTTGATGACATCATCGATTTGCGGCGCGATGCGAAAGCGATAGGTGTCCCAGAACGGTCGCAGATGATGAAGCAGCTTGGCGCGTTCTTGCAGCGGCAGCGGGCGCCAGATCTCTGTGCCTTGCAGGCGCAAATCGTCAAACGTCGTCGTGGCCGCTGTTGCAGAAGCACGGTGTGTTTGGCGTCAACATTCTGAGCTCGGATCACGTGGGCGTGGCCGAGCGATTTTCCGGTATCGGTGGATTGAAGGGCGCTGAGAGGTTCGCCGGTTCCGAATGGATCAGCCTTGCGTCCGGCGTGCCGCTGCTGGCGGGCGCGCTGGCGGCGTTCGACTGCGAGGTCGAGCACGTGGTCGAGCGGCATTCCCATGCCATCGTGATCGGCGCGTGCTCGATCTTCAGGTGACGCCGGGCAAGCCTGCGTTGACATACTGGCAGGGACAGTACATCCCGCTTGATGACAACGAGGACATTTCTCATCCTGCAGACCTGGGCCTGCCGACGATGCGCGCGCTCTGGCAGGTCTGATCGCAACTTTGATCAGTCGAACACGACCCGCCGTTCAACATAACTCGACAAATGGCCGTGTCATGGCGCGGCGTCAATTCAGGTCAGGAAAGATTTCAACCGGAAGGTCTCTCGCCTTGCGTTGAAGCTCTTGAATGGGAAGTGCGGCTGTACGAGGTGCAACTGCCTTTGCAGCTGGTTCGGCGTTCGACGCCGGAAAATCAATGGTCGCAATGTCGAATGTTGTCTCCCCTCTGGCGAGTGGATTGCTCGCACTAAGGACGATCAGGCTGCCGATCAATAGTCCGTAGGCGCAGAATGCGCCAACGATGAGAAAGAACTGGCGAGAATTCCGGTTGCTGAATCTGATCTGGCTTTTCATAGGAGCCTCCTATTTGGCGGCTATGAGTGTCCAGCAGAGGAAGATGTCTGTCTGTGGCCCGATCCACAGAACGCAAGATTTCACGATCTCATGGCCAGAAGCCGCGCGGAGTGTGAACAAGCTCACATTGGATAGCGGTCTCGACATCTATGCTCATGGACGAGAGGCAATCGAGCCATCCGGGCCGATGTCGCAAACGTCTCGGTGCGCGACCCCAAACTGTTGTTGCTATTGCGGATTTGCGAGCCGCTCGTTGACGTTTTTGCCCACCGAAAACCTTGCCGTCCGCTTTTCAGCTGATGAATTTCTAAGTATTGGCCGCCCGTCCGTGGAGATGATATCTTGCGATCTGCCGTGCATCTCAGTTCATTGCCGATCCAAGTTTTTGGCGCGCACGTTGCCAGCGATAATTGCGGGATGTCGTCATGAGCACGAACGTTCCTGAATCAATAGTCGAAGGTCCCCATCGCGGCTCTTCGGCAACTGCGACGTCCACGCGTCGCGGGTGGCGGGCGACTGACGGCGGCGCGCTGACCCGGTTTCTGGACAAGATCTCGCTGGCCCTAAAAATGGTGCGCTACCGATTTAGTTCCTACATCTTTTGCCATCTCTGGTTCCTCAAGCTCGTTTTCACACTGCTTCGCCCAGCGCGCCCCATAGCGATCTTCGGCAAGCTTGTGATCCTCACCAAAATGAAAGATGTCCGTGAGGTCCTCGGGCGTTTCGATGATTTTACGCTCGGCGAGGTGATCGAACCGGGGATGCCGTGGGGCGCGTTCCTGATGACGGTCGACTGGAACGAGCAACATGCGCGCGAGCGGGAGCTTCTGCAAAGTGTCGTCAAGCGAGACATCGATCAGCAGATTATCAAGAAAGTTGTCGCTGAAGAATGCCGCGAGCGAATAACCGCTGCCAACGGCCGGATCGATATGGTTGCCGAGCTTGCGGAGCCGGTCGTCATCCGCATTGCCAGTGACTATTTCGGCGTTTCTCCCCTGAAGAACGACAAACGTCGCATGGCACGGGCCACGCGGAACCTTGCCGGCATCATCATGGTCAATCCTCCGGTCGGTTCAAAGCCATGGATCGACTCGCGTGATGATATGGTAGCTCTCACGCA
Source organism: Acanthamoeba mauritaniensis (assembly GCA_000826465.1). NCBI lineage: Eukaryota > Discosea > Longamoebia > Acanthamoebidae > Acanthamoeba > Acanthamoeba mauritaniensis. Next base: position 38,058 of record CDFE01035273.1, on the reverse strand, counting down.
ACAGCTGCTGGAACAGATCGCAGCTGCAAGATCTGCGATCCATGCGTCGCCTCAGACCCTGCTTCCCGACAGTTTGCTGACGCGGTTGAGTGTGTTGCTGCAGGCAGGAAACACACCCAAATGGTTTGATGAGGACTGGATACGACGATACCTGACCGGTCTGGTTGCGACGGGTCTCGCGACGGTTGTTCGCGGGACGGCGCAGACGGTCGACCAACTCGTGGCGCGCCCGGATGCCTTGAAAGAAGCGCAGCTGTTGGCGGCAGCTCTCGATCATGCGGAAGCATATGAGAAAAATCTCCCCGGCGGAGCGTCGGACATCGAGCGGCGGTCTGCCGCGGAGCGTGTGGCGAGATCGCGTGATGCGCTGTCACATTACATCTATGAGGCCCTTCGGTTCAGGCCGATGCTTCCTCTGCTCGTTCGCGACTGTCCGCGCGAAACAATCATCGCGAACGGCACCAGGCGCGTTCGCGTAATGCCTTCGGGCGCGCGGATTTTGGCCGCACCGTTGGCTGCCATGTTTGACCCGGAAGTATTTCCACAGCCGTGGCGCTTCGATTCGCAGCGACCGCTGAAGAACTACATTCATTTTGGCGATGGAGAGCGCCGCTGCTTCGGAAGATACGTTGCCGAGAGCGCCCTCTTGGAAATGGTGCGGGCGTTGCTGCGTCTGCCTGGTTTGGCGCGTGCACCCGGAGCCGATGGTCGCATCCGCTATCAGGGACCGGCGCCTTATTCACTTGTGCTCACGTTCAATAAGCAAACCGTTGGGGCTCAGGAACGGTGAACCCGAACTACACGACGATTATCACGCCGCTCGATCCCGGCCGAGTTGACGCATGCCGGCAATATCTGCGCGACAACGCCGAACCGCGTCCGGTAGGCGACTTGATTGAATGCCGCCCCCTGTTCCGGTTCGACAAGATCGCAAGCCTGCATTTCTGCAGCTTTGTCATCCTCGATGCGGACGGAGAGTTTACCCCAAGTCTCGTATTCGAGGCGACATTCGACGGGCCCCGAGAGGATTTTCTCGGCGAACTGCTGGATGTTGCATCAGAGGGCATGCATGAGGTCTATCGGCATTGCGCAGACTATCCGTTTTCCGGCCGCGCCGCTCCTCAACTGGTCAAAGAGTACCTGGTCCGCCATGACGTCGGCGCGAACACATTTTTCTGCGGTAGTCCCGGCCGTTCCGTTGCGCAAATCCGTGGTGAAAATCTTGTCCGTGACGAGATCCTGACATTTCTTTCAAATCGATGGCAGCCAGGCGACGCCATTCCCGCGCGATCAGCCGGATTCTTGGACGAGGTGCGGCGGCATGCTGTCCGCGGCCAGGACGACAGCCGCTGGGCCGAGCAGGTCGCGCCGATTCCCTGGGAGGTACGGCAGCGTTCGGCGATTGTCGCCGCTGCCGCTATCGCGGCATTCGTCGTGGTCTGCGGTACCGGCATAGCCGTAGGTGCGCTTGTTAATACACTGTTCGGTTCGGGGCCGCTCAATCTACACGGTCATATTGTTGGGGCATTCGCGCATGTCAGCCGCATCGGGGCCGGTGTCAGCAGTTCTCTGGCTTCCTGGTTTCCCTGGATTGCAAGTCACATCACAGTTGAGCCTGCGATCCTCCATATTCTGATTGCATTGACTGGTGTGTGGTTGATCGTTCGTATCTTTGAACTCTTCCTGACCGGCTGGACGAAGAATCCTCACGATCAGCTCTTTATCAATCGGTTCCCGCTGCAGATCGCAGTCATCGTCAGGTATGTGCTGATTGTGTTTCTTATCGGCTCCGTTGCGCTGGCGGTCATTTCAGGAATGACCGCGGCTCGCTCGGCAGGAGTTGAGGCAAATCAACCGGGCATTGGCGCTTCACTGGCAATGGCCGCTTCGACCATCTGGCGTCTGATCCTGGTCTGCCTTTGCCTGGTGGTCCTGAATTATTGGGCAACGTCACTGAAGCTTGCTGTCCAGCTTCGGCCGTACGATACCGTTCGCGAGAATGTGCGCCGGTTGTTGCTGGACATCGACAGGTTCGCAATGGTCGTTGTGGCAGCCATCGGCGTTCTGCTCATCGTGCGTCATATGCCGTTTACCGTCAGCAGCCAGATCGAGGCGATTGCGCGCTCAGCCGTATTTGCTGTCTTCGTAATTGTGACATACGGAACTCATTGGCATTCTGACCTTTTATGCCCTCGGGCTCATCCTTTTTGGGATCATACGAACGCTGGAGATCAGGGACACGCGAAATCTTTCGGAGCCCGCCGAACTCATCGCACGGGCTCGGGAGAACGCCCGAAAGTACGCGCGTGAAGAAGGTGGGATCAACAGGTATCAAAATCATCTCGCGAGCATAACGTCCGTGAAGCCGGGCTTCATCCGGTGCTGGCTGCTGCGCATTGCACTGTTTGTTATCAACCTGCTGTCCCGCTTCTGGTTCAACCGCGGTGAGCTTGGCGGGATACCGACGATCCTGTCGGCCCGCTGGGTGATGATCGACGGCGGCAAGCGGCTCCTGTTTCTCGATAACTATGGCGGTGCCTGGGAAAGCTATCTCAACGAATTCATCGATCTGGCGGCAGTGAAGGGTCTGAACGCCATCTGGTCGAATACATTCGTCACAGCCGGGGGCAAATCGTACGGCTTTCCCGCGTCGAAATTCCTGTTCTGGAAGGGCGCGCAGGCCGAACAGCCTTTCAAGGCCTATGTGCGTCAGAGCCAGGTCGAGACGATCGTCTGGTATGGCGCATACCCCATGCTCAGCGTTGTCAACATCAACGCAAATACGGAGCTGAGACAATCGCTGTTCAGACCCCTGAACTATGGTGAGATCGACACGATCTTTCGAAGCCTCTGATACGGGTACGTGCCATGGAGAAGATCGAGTGGGATGACGTTCAGAGGCTCGTGCTGAGCGGATATGCAGGATTGCCATTTTCCGCTTACCTCTTCTGGCACTTTGTGCCCGGCGAGGTCGATGCCGCCAAGCGATGGCTCGGTCTGCTGGCCGATCGCCTGACACGCGCGACGGATCGCGGCAGCAAACAGGCGGTAAACCTGGCGCTGACGGCGCATGGTCTGGAGCATCTCCGCGTCAGTGACAGCGTGCTGCACAGTTTCTCTCTCGAATTTCTCGAAGGAATGGCGCCGAAGCCGACGGCGGAAACGAAGTTTCCACGCCGGTCGAACATTCTTGGAGACCTGGGTGACAGCTCGCCGGAATTCTGGGAGTGGGGCGGCTGGACGCAGAGGCGCGACATCGACGGAATGCTGTTGCTCTATGCTGCCGGCGAATCGGAGCTTCTGTCTCTGGTCGAGGCGGAGATCAATGCAATGGCCGGTACTGAGCCGACAGCGCGACAGAATGGCGATCCGCTTATTATCGACGGCCGGATTTATGACGATCGCAAAGAACACTTTGGATTCAAGGACGGCATTTCCCAGCCGGTGATCGAAGGATCGCCCAAGGCAAACGGCAGGAAGCGCGGGAGGAATTCCGATGATGCTGATCACGGCAAAAAGCTGACCCAAGAGGAAAAGAGAATTCTCCTCGTCAAGGCGGGTGAGTTCATCCTCGGTTACAAGAATGAGCGTCGTGCCAGCATCTCAGATGTTTCCGTTACGAAGGACAGCGCAACGCGAGACATTCGTCGCAACGGGACGTACCTCGTTTTCCGGCAACTGGAACAGGATGTGCCCGCCTTCAACGAATTCGTTGCGAAGACGGCTGAGCGCATCTATGGGCTGGCGGATGAATCCGCACGGGAAAAAGTTGCGTCACTGCTCGTTGGGCGGACGCGCGAAGGCCACCCTCTGGTTCCCATCGAGAGGCCGCCAGAGGCAGATCCGCGCAACGACTTTCTCTACTATTTCGAGGATCGCTTCGGCATGGCTTGCCCGATTGGTGCACACATCCGCCGCGCGAATCCACGGGACACCATCGGACCGGATGCCGATACGGCTCTGCGGCTTTCAAAAATGCATCGCATCATCAGGCGTGGCAGGCCATATGGAGAAAGACTCGATACCGCCGAAGGAAGGACGGCCGGCAAACAGGCGACGCGGGGAATCTCGTTCATTGCCCTCAATGCGGACATCGCCGGGCAATTCGAGATGATCCAGCATTCATGGCTTAACAACACTCACTTCGGCGGTCTTTACGCCGGTACGGATCCGCTCGGGCATTTCAGTTGTGCCAGAGATGTGGCCACTATTCAGGACCGGCCCACCAACCATTATATCGATCGCCCGCGCCCGTTTGTCCGTGTCCGCGGGGGGGGGCTACTTCTTTTTGCCCGGCATTGAGGCGGTCCGGGCGTTGACGACGTGAGGCGCGATGGCTGCTGACTGGATAGTCGAGGGGCTGGAGCAGCTTATTTGTCGGCGGTACTAGGCTCTTTGTTTCGATTTGCGGCATTGTTCGACGCGAGACGACAGCTCGCCATCAAAGCTTGCATGCCGCATTTTTCCGCAAGCCCAAGCGCACGCTTGAAATGTGCTTCTGTTATGGTGGTGTCTTGCGAATTTCCGGCGCGCGCGATCTCACCAAGCAGATGCGTTGCATATGCTTGCTGCGGCGGTTCCCCTCGCTGTTCAGCAAGCGCCAAGGCGCGTTCACCCGCGGCTTGCGCTTCCGCGAGACGGCCGGCAGCGAGCAATGCCCGGCCCTGGGCAACGAAAAGATAGCGCCAGCCGAACGCATGCTCCGCCAGCGGCACGTCGAGCCGCTCAGGCACTGACAGGATATCGAGGGCAGTCTCGATGTCGCCCGTTGCGAGATATGCTTCACCCATGCGGGCCGCGAAGACGGGATACATCTGGACCATTTCGAGATCCAGGCAGGTCTGCCAACTTTCGCGCAGAAGGGGAATCGCCTCGGCATGCCGCGCCTGGGCCGTCCGCAGGCGCCCGAGCACATGATTGATATTTGCGCGCGAGTAAGCGTGATCCAGGATTTCGGCGCGTCTGCTGGCGTCCTCGGCGACAGTTTCCGCTCGATCAAGCTCACCGAGTTCAATCAGTGAATCAGCCATGAAGGTTCGCAAAAGAACGCTGGGATAGGCGGCCCAGCCAGCACGCCTTTGATCAAGCTCCGGTGTTTCGAGCGAAATGCACTTTTCGTGCATATCGATCGAGGTTGCGAAATTGCCAAGCTCGTGGTGAACAATGCCGACGATGAGAAGCGAAGCGAACTGAAGCGATGAATCGCCGATTTGATTTGCGATGCCGCTTGCGGTTTCGGCAGCTGCCATCGCGGCCTGATGTTCTCCAAGTCTCCAAAGGGCCACTGCGAGCTGACAATTGACAGCAGCTGTGCGCACGGGATCTCCGGAGGCGTCGGCCAGACGGCTTGCCTCGCGCAAGACGTCCGCTATTCGACGATGTTTGCCGAGCGGCTCCAGTGCAATGACCAGCGTCAGGCGGAAATCTATCTCGGCCTTGATCTTGGCAGGAGAGGGGGGCAAGTGTGACAGGGTCTCCAGGCCGCGCTCGAAGATGCTGATTGCGTCCTGATTGGCTCCGCGTTTCACGGCGCGCCGGCAGCTGCGCAACTGGTAGGGGACGGCTTTTTCCCATAGCTCGGCTTTGAACGCGTGGTCGGCGAGCCGGTCAATGTACTCGTCAAGGCGATCGGGAAAACGCGATTCGATGATTTCGACAGCTTTGGCATGAAGAGAGCGCCGAAGTCCCAGCAGCATCGTGCCGTAGACAACTTCACGCGTGAGCTCATGCTTGAAGGAATAATCGGCCGACGTGGCGCTTCTGATCTTCCGAAGAAAATCAGCGGCCTCGAGCGTTCGAAGTTCGCCCGAAATTTCTGCCGGAGTTACATCCAGCATTTCCGAGAGCAGTGCGACGGAAATTTCCATACCGATGACGGCCGACGTCTGCAGCAGGGATTTTGGAAATCCGTCTAACAGATCGATGCGAGCGGCGAGCACCGAATGAATGGTCTGCGGAATTTCAACCCGTCCGGTTCGCTTGACGACCCGATAGCCGCCAGGTTGTCCCTCAAGAAATCCGGTTTCCTTGAGGGCCTGGACCAATTCTTCCATAAACAAGGGGTTGCCTTGAGACTGAGCCAATATTCGCCGTTTTAACGGGGCGAGGCTGTTGTCATCTCCCATCAGCCAGTTCATCAATTGGTGAGACGTCGTATCGTCAAGAGGTGACAGATCGAGACAGGTTGTGCCCCAATCCGGCGGCCCACCCTCAGGGCGTTGCGTTCCGATAAGAACGGTCCGCGTCCCTTCCAGAGCGCCAACCAGATTTTGCAGAATGAGCTTCGTCTCTGCGTCGGCCCAGTGAAGGTCCTCGACCAGGATCACCGACGGGTTCGACCGCGTGTAATGAAAGGCCAGCGACTTTACGGCTTCTAAGGTTTTAAGCCGCCGCTCCGACGGCTCCAGTTTTCTCCACTCTTGATCGTCCGCGTTGAGATCCAGCAGCGAAAGAATTGGCGGCAGGAAAGCCGACAGACTGCTGTCCAGCCGATCGATCCCTTCCTTGACGCGACCAATGACAGCTTCGGGGTTGTCATCAATGCCAATCCCAAACATGGCCCTGATCAGAATGCTGATGGGATAGTAACTCGAACTCGTGCGTTGCGAAGGACAGGCGGTTTCGAGCACGGTCCACTCGTCAGACAGGTTCCGGATGAAATCGTGTATCAGCCGGGATTTTCCCAATCCTGCCTCACCGACGATACACAGCGATTGTCCATGTCCTGCAGCGGCATCCTCAAGCGCGCTTCTCAGGCTGCGCAATTCGTTCTGGCGGCCAACGAGGACGCTGAGGCCGCGCGCGGACCGAACCTGCCATCGCGTTCTGATCCGTATTGCTGTTAGCTCGAAAGCTTCTACCGCTTCCGAGACGCCTTTTACATTTACAAATCCCTGCGGCTTGACCGTCACAAAACCTTTCGCAAGATCATGCGTTGCCGCGGTCAGCAAAATCTTGCCTGGTGCGGCGAGTTCTTCCATTCGCGCGGCCAAATGGACGCTCTTCCCAACCGCGTCGTAGTTCATCGCGAGGTTGTTGCCGATCGAATGGATGACGACCTCACCGGAATTTATGCCGATGCGGATAGCGATGTCCCTGCCGGTCCTTTGATTGAGCTCTCCCACGGCGGTCCGCATCGCAAGTGCCGCGCTGCACGCTTGAACAGCATGATCTTCCCTCGCGATAGGAGCCCCGAACAGCGCCATGATCCCGTCGCCAAGTGTCTGGTTCACGAAGCCTTCGTGGTGATGGACCGCATCCATCAAACTCTTGAGAACGGGACCGAGAACCTGAAGCACTTCCTCCGGATCGAGTTGATCGATTAGTGCTGTCGAATCGCGGACATCGGCAAAGACAATCGTGACGTGTTTGCGTTCGCCGAGCATCGCTCCGCCCGAGCGCAAGATGCGGTCGGCGAGGTCAGCGGGGATATTTGATTGCAGAAAGGAGAGCTCGTGCGGACCCATGTCGTTGGAGGGGGGCCTTGGACGTCCACAGCCACCGCAAAATCGGGCTGTCGGTTCCATAAGGAAACCGCAGTAGTTACAGCGATGATTTGTGCTGCCAACCAAGCTACGCTGCCCTATGCTCATGGCAGCCCCGCAATTTTGGGCCCAAGCTAGGTTTAAGGGTTCCTTTGGCAATAGCAAGACGGACTACCCGCTAGGGCGGAGGTCGGAAGCTTAAAAAATAGACGCGGGCCGAGGGGATAGCTCAAATGTATTAGGCATTGCCGCCCGGCAGCTGCAATCGATTGAAATTCAACCGATTTATATGACCCCGTTCCCCCGGTGACGAGTCCGCCGAACAGGAAGAAGTTTAGTTGTCTTGCTACTGGATCATAAGCTGATGCTTCAGGACGACAGACCAAGTGCTGCCCGCGCCATTAGCGACAAGACGAGCGTCTTGCGCAGCCATCCTCTGTTTCGCGACCTTGGTGCTGATGCGTTGGATCAATTGTGCCGTTACGCCAAAAAGAGAACTTTTAAACGCGGGGCAACGATTTTCGCGAAAGGAGACCCTGGCCAAAGCCTCTTCTTCATCATTTCCGGTACGGTCAAAATTGGTGTCTCATCCGCGGATGGTCGAGGCGCCATCTTCAACATGGTTGATGCCGGAGAGATGTTTGGCGAGATCGCAGTTCTCGATGGTCTCGCCAGAACTGCTGACGCTATTGCAAATTCGAACTGCGAGTTGTTTGTCGTTGATCGGAGAGATTTTCTATCCTTGTTGGCCGGCCAACCGGTACTGGCAACAAAGCTGATAGAGCTGCTTTGCGTCCGGTTGCGCTGGATCAGCGATCATGTGGAGCAGGTCATATTTCCCGAATTGTCGGGCAAGCTGGCCAAGGTACTCATCCGTCTGATTGACAGACCGGGTGCATCCTCCGATAGGAAAATCACCATCACGCAGCAGGAAATTGGCGAGATGCTCGGGATGTCGAGAGAAAGCGTCAACAAGCAACTGCATGAGTGGGCTGCCCGGAAGCTGGTCCGTCTTCAACGTGGATCGATTACTATCATCGATGTGGATTCGTTGAAGGCTCTGGCGGAGCGTTCGCAGGATTGATCGCATGGCCGGTCGGCCATCAGAGCTCTTGTGTTTTGCGGAGGCTAACCAGCGGACACGCTTTGCGGCTGTGACCTGGGCCTTGCTGCTGCGCCTGTTCGAACTGCGAGGGCGGCTTCACGCGTGAGTCTGACCGGGAGCTTACCGCGAATCCGATCAAGACCATGACAAGAGCAAATTCCACAGCCAGTACCGACACCGACCATCTCCAACACACCGTCCAGTTTCGTCGACTGCCTATGTCTGGATGGGCAAATTCTTCTGGGGCCTGCATGAGAGCCTCCTTCGAAGGAAGGCGCTTCCATATCCCAGATTGCGACAGGCGTATGTGAACCAAGTCACAGACCGACATGGCTGTTGGCGGCCGGGCATGTCGTCCTATCCAAGATCTTGATTTATTTGCATAATTAGAAGGGCGCCCTTAGGGGCGGCCTTCCGTTGGGGCTTGCGTCGGGCCTCAGTTGGTCTTGCCGAACTGCGGCTCGTCCGGTTTGCTGAATGTATTTCCGCTCGGTCCATATCCCGTGATCTGGATGACCGCGCCTTCCTCGCGCGTGCCGTCCCAATGGACCTTGCCGTTCGGGCTAGCGCGACCTTCCAAAACGACCGCAGGATGTGCGTCCCTTGGCTGCTTTCGCGGATCGGTTTGGGATCGTTCATGGCGCGTCCCTCAAGGTGTCAGGCTATTCAATGCCTGCCGTCACCATGGCAGGCCGCAGAGATCGATGGTGCCTTCGCGCAGTAGGCGCTTGATCTTGAAAACATAGGGCGCCATCGCCGTGAACTGTGCGCGTCCGCTGGGTTGTTCGGCGTAGACGGGGCCGTTGAATGTCTGCCAGCCAAGTTTTTCATAAAAAGCATTGTTGTGCGGTTCGCAGAACAGCATTCCGAAATCGGTGGCGCGTTCCTCGGTCAGGGTATGGATTGCTGCGTTGATCGCCAATGTCGCATAGCCACGGCCGCGGCAATCCTCACGCGTTGCCACGCCGCCGATCCCTCCGATCACCACCTTGCGGCCGTTCCAGGTGCCAGTGCGGCGGTAAATCCCGACATGGCAGACGATTTCACCGTCCGCCTCGATCATGACCCGGAGGTCGGCGTGGGCGAAGACGATATGGCCCCATGGCGCTGCTTTCACGACCTCCGGCGGCCAAACGGCCGACAATAGTGGCTTAACTGCCGGCCAAGCCGCGTCACCGGTCGTGATATCGATTTCGATGCTCATTCGATCGCCTGTCTTTCCGCCGTGCACATCAGCATTGTTCTCTGCGCAGATGGTAAAACGCCGATTCCGATGCGATGATAAACGTCATATCGGGAGAATTTTCTGCAATGCAGGCCGCTCAGCTCAGTTCTTATCAGAAGTGGTCGATTTTGATCGGCGCGTCCGTCATGTTGAGCCTGTCGATGGGTATGCGGCAGAGCTTCGGGCTTTTCCAGCCCTCGATCCTGCATGATACCCAGATTACCAGTGCCGATTTCTCCTTGGCCACCGCGATCCAGAATATCGTTTGGGGCGTGACGCAGCCCTTCGTCGGCATCCTCGCCGACAGATATGGATCACGTTATGTGATGCTCGCGGGTGTGTTGGTGTATGTACTCGGCCTCGTCACCATGATTTTCTCGACCACGGCGCTGGCGTTTACTTTCGGCGCCGGAATTTGCGTGGGCATCGCGCTGTCCTGCACCGCCGCGAGCATGAGCATGACGGTCGCGGCGCGGGCAGTCTCCGCCGCCAAGCGCAGCGTCACCATGGGCGCGATCTCCGCCGCTGGCTCCATCGGCCTCGTGATCGCTTCGCCGTTGGCGCAAGCCCTGATTTCGACCGCAGGCTGGCAGATCGCGCTGGTCGGTTTCGTTGGTCTCGCTTGCGTGATGCTGCCCTCGGCGTTCGGCGCGGGCGGCGCCGACAAGATCGAGTTGGACAAGGCAGACGAACTAAATCAGTCGCTCGGCGCGGTGGTCCAGTCTGCCCTTGGACATTCCGGCTACGTGATTATGGCTCTGGCCTTCTTTGTGTGCGGACTTCAGCTTGTCTTTATCACGACACACCTGCCGAATTATCTTGCCATTTGCGGTCTCGATCCTTCGCTCGGCGCATCGGCGCTGGCGCTGATCGGACTCTTCAACGTGTTCGGGTCGTATGTTTTCGGCTGGCTCGGAGGACGTTATCCCAAGCAGTTGCTGCTGGGCGGCATTTACATCGCGCGGTCGCTGGCGATTGCGGTGTATTTCATCCTGCCCGCCACACCTGCTTCAACGCTGATATTCGCCGCGGTCATGGGATCGCTCTGGCTCGGGGTCATTCCGCTGGTGAATGGCCTTGTCGCGCAGTTGTTCGGGCTTCGCTACATGGCGACCTTGACCGGCATCGCGTTCTTTAGCCACCAGGTGGGATCCTTCATCGGCGCATGGGGCAGCGGATTGATTTTCGATCACCTCGGCAGCTATGACATGGCCTGGAAGGGCGCGGTCATTATCGGATTGGTCGCTGGGTCATTCCAGATGCTGATGAATGTGCGTCCGCCGAAAGCCAAGGACGACATGGTCGGCGCGCTTCCCAAAGCGGCTTAGAGGTCCGCCAGCCAAAAATGTTGCCCCGCGAGAGGCGGTGTTGGGCTATACATTCCGCGCGGCATATCTGTTTCCCTCCCCGGGAAACCTTCTATAGTGCGCCGCGTTGACACCTCGTCACCCACAATTTCCGGAAGTAGACCCATGACCTTCACGCTCCCGAATCTGCCTTATGCCCACGATGCGCTCCAGCCTTACATGTCGAAGGAGACGCTCGAGTATCATCACGACAAGCATCACCAAGCTTACGTGACCAACGGCAACAACCTGCTGAAAGGCACCGAGTTCGAGGGCAAGTCCCTTGAAGACATCGTGAAGGGCTCGTTCGGCAAGAACGCTCCGCTCTTCAACAATGCCGGTCAGCATTACAACCACCTGCATTTCTGGAACTGGATGAAGCCTAACGGCGGCGGCGACAAGCTCCCCGGCAAGCTCGCCAAGAAGATCGATGAGGATCTCGGCGGTCTCGAAAAATTCAAGACCGATTTCGCCGCGGCCGGTGTCGGTCAATTCGGCTCCGGCTGGGCCTGGCTCTCCGTCAAGAACGGCAAGCTCGAGATCTCCAAGACCCCGAACGGCGAAAGCCCGCTGGTCCATGGCGCAACACCGATTCTTGGCGTCGACGTGTGGGAGCACTCCTACTACATCGATTACCGCAATCGCCGCCCTGACTATTTGAAGGCGTTCGTCGATCATCTGGTGAACTGGGAATACGTCGAGTCCCTGTTCACGAAGGCAGTCTGATAACTGCACGCAAATCGAGGGGCCG
>CDFE01035273.1:0-26113 GCA_000826465.1 Acanthamoeba mauritaniensis | reverse complement strand
CCAACCAACCTGAATTTTCATGAGCTATCTTCTTGTCTTTATCGGTGGTGGTCTGGGCGCGTCGCTTCGCCACGCGGTCAATGTCGGCTGCGCCCGTGCATGCGGTCTCAATTTTCCCTACGGGACGTTCGTGATCAACATCACAGGGTCGCTGGTGATGGGCCTCATTGCCGGCTACCTCGCTTTCAAGGGCGAAGCGTCGCAGCCGTGGCGGTTGTTCGTCATGACCGGCATCCTCGGCGGCTACACCACGTTTTCGGCATTCTCGCTCGATGCAGTGCTGCTCTATGAGCGCGGCGAGCTAGGCGTTGCCGCATTTTACGTCGTGGGATCTGTGGTGCTGTCGATCGCGGGGTTGCTAGCGGGTCTCGCGCTGGTCCGGTATTTCGCGTGAGAGCAAGAGCGCGGTTTTGTCCGAATCCCCGTTGAAAACCGAACCCGCTGATAACGGCGAGGGCGCCGAGACGAGCCCGGCCCGCAAGGGCAAGCCTTTCGGCTGGTCGACATTCGTGATCGCCGTGCTTGTTGTGGTCAGCGCCGCTCTCGTGTGGCGGCGCGACGGCATTGATGGCGTCTGGACCATCCTGTTTCATGACATCTCGCTGTTCGGCGAAATCATGCCGCGTGTTCTCGCGGGCTGTCTGCTTGGCGGCTTGATCGCCGCGGTGCTGCCGCACGACAAGGTATCGAAATCGCTCGGTCCGGAATCGGGCCTCAAGGGCTTGCTCATCGGCACGGCGTTCGGCGCGATCCTGCCGGGCGGCCCGTTCACCGCTTATCCGGTCGCCAGCGCTTTGCTCGCGGTCGGCGCGGACTTCGGCGCTACCATCGCCATGGTAGTGAGCTGGACGCTGATCGGCTACGGCCGCGCAGTAGCATGGGAAATGCCGATCATGGGCGCGGACTTCACACTCTGGCGCATCGTGATTTCGCTGCCGATGCCGATCCTCGCCGGCGCGCTCGGGCGCTTCGTCTATGTCCGCGTCCGGCACAGGTTCAAGCTGTGACCGCGCTCATCATCGACGTATTGCTGTGGGGCTCGCTGATCGGCGTGAGCATCATCGCCTGGCGGCAGGACAAGGCTGTGCTTACCGTGGCACTGCGCAAAGGTGGGATGGATTTCATCAACATCGTGCCACGTATCGCGCTCGGCGTGATCGGGTCGGGCTTCATTGCCGCGATTATTCCCTCAGAGATGATCGTCGGCGGGCTGGGGCCGGATACCGGATGGCTCGGGGTCGCGACGGCGGTGGTTGCCGGCGCGGCAACGCCGGGCGGGCCGGTGATCGGCTTTTCCATCGGGGCGGTTGCGCTCAAAAGCGGCGGCGGAATGCCCCAGGTGGTCGCCTACGTCGTCGCTTGGGCGCTGTTCGCGTTCCAGCGGCTGATTCTTTGGGAAATTCCCTTCATGCCGGCCCGGTTCGTCTGGTTCCGGGCCATGGTCTCCCTCCCATTCCCATTTCTGGCAGCCGCCATCGTGATGGTCATCGGGAAACCATAGGTTCCAGAGGACTTGCGGAACCATGGACGCGCGTTATGTTATAATATAACATATGGAGTGGATTGAGGGGTTTCCCGACCGCTCGACGTCTCCGGTTTTGGAAAGCTGATCATGGCCCACGCTCACGGGCATACCCACGCTCACGACCATCATTCTCACGGCCCTCATTCGCACAGCCATGGTCCAGCATCGCCGCATCCGGCGCAACCGGTCCACTGGTCGATCCTGCGGATGACGCTGGCAGCGCGGCTGGCGGCTGCTGCGGCGATCAGCGCGGCGTTATGGGTCGTCGTGCTGACGGCCATGAGGTGAGCATGTCGGCGCAACTGAAATTCCGCGATGTGACGCTGGGCTACGATCGCCATCCTGCCGTGCATCACCTGAGCGGCGAGGTCGCTGCCGGTGCGCTGGTTGCGGTGGTCGGGCCCAATGGTGCCGGCAAGTCCACGTTGTTTCGCGGTATCGTCGGCATCCTCAAGCCGTTGGCGGGTGTGATCGGACTTGGTGATNTCAATCCGCGCGACATCGCCTATCTGCCGCAGACCGCCGACATCGATCGCAGCTTTCCGATCTCGGTTTACGATTTTGTCGGCACGGGCCTGTGGCGTCGCAGGGGCATTTTCGGCGGACTCGGCAAGAATGAACAGGTGCGGATCACTGAAGCACTAGGCGCTGTTGGGCTGAGCGGGTTTGAGAACCGCCCGATCGGGACGCTGTCCGGCGGCCAGATGCAGCGCATGCTGTTCACCCGCGTGCTGCTGCAGGATGCGCGCGTCATCGTGCTGGATGAGCCTTTCAACGCCATCGATGCGAAAACGTCCGCTGATCTCGTCGCGCTGGTGCGGCGCTGGCACGCGGAGAAGCGCACGGTACTGGCGGCGCTGCACGACATGGAATTGGTTCGCGCGAACTTCCCGGAGACACTATTGCTGGCGCGCTCGCCGGTCGCATGGGGCGCGACCTCGGAAGTGCTGACGGCGGAAAATCTGCTTGCCGCGCGTCATATGTGCGAGGCGTTCGACGATGCGGCTGCGCCGTGTGTCGAGCACGCGCCGTCACGGGCGGCATGATCTCATGATCTACGACGCAGTGATTGCGCCTTTCACCGAATTCGAATTCATGCGGCGCGCGTTGGCCGGCGTCATCGCGCTGGCATTGGGCGGCGCGCCGATCGGTGTGTTCCTGATGCTGCGGCGGATGAGCCTCGTCGGCGACGCCATGGCGCATGCCATCCTGCCGGGCGCGGCGATCGGCTTTCTGCTGTCTGGCCTCAACCTGTTTGCGATGACGTTCGGTGGACTGGTCGCGGGTTTCACGGTTGCGATTCTGTCGGGTCTGGTGGCCCGCGCCACGGAGCTCAAGGAAGACGCTTCATTGGCGGCGTTCTATCTGGTGTCGCTCGCGCTCGGCGTCGCCATCGTGTCTATCAAGGGCACCAATATCGACCTGCTGCATGTGCTGTTCGGCAATATTCTGGCGATGGATGACCAGACGCTGCTGGTGATCGCGTTCAACGCCACCATCACGCTGCTGGTGCTGGCGGTGATCTATCGCCCGCTGGTGATCGAGTGCGTCGATCCGGTGTTCCTGCGCACCGTAAGCCGCGCAGGCGCGCCCGCGCATCTGGCGTTTCTGGCGCTGGTGGTCATCAATCTGGTCAACGGTTTTCACGCCCTCGGCACGCTGCTTGCGGTGGGGTTGATGATCCTGCCCGCAGGCATCGCGCGGTTCTGGTCGCGCGACATCACCGGCATGATCGGGATTGCGGTCGCAAGCGCGGCGCTGTCGGGTTTTGCCGGCTTGCTGCTGTCGTTCCACACCAAGATCCCCTCGGGGCCTGCGATCATCCTGGTCTGCGCGACGCTGTATGTCGTGTCGGTCCTGTTCGGAAGCGTCAGCGGTCTGGTCCGTCAGCTCTTTCCGGGCCGTCATCTCGAAGCGTGAGGAGAGGCTGTGCTTCGATTTGCAAGTATGATCATTGCAGCGCTGGCCCTGTCCGTCGCTCCCGTCTCCGCACAACAAGCGAACGGCGGCCCCCTCAGCGTCGTCGCTACGTTCTCGATTCTCGGTGACTTTGCCAGGAACGTCGGCGGCGATCGCGTCAGCGTGACGATGCTGGTCGGACCCAACAGCGACACCCACGTCTACACGCCGACGCCCTCCGACGCGAAAGAGATCACGGACGCCAAATTGGTCATCGTCAACGGCCTCGGCCTTGAGGGCTGGCTGCCGCGTCTGATCAAATCGTCGGGCAGCAAGGCGGCGACGGTTGTCGCCACGAGGGGCATTGCCACGCGCAAGATTGAGAACGGCCACGACCACGGTCCGGGTGACGCCGACCCGCATGCCTGGCAGTCGGTGCTCAATGCGAAGACTTACGTCGCCAACATCCGCGATGCCCTAACCGCGGTCGATCCGGCCGGCGCGGACGCGTACAGAGCCAATGCTGCCGCTTACCTCGCAAGGCTCGATGCGTTGGATCGGGAGATTCGCGAAGCCCTAGCGAAAATTCCGCCCGAGCGCCGCAGCGTGATCTCCACCCACGATGCCTTCGGCTATTTCGCAGCCGCCTACGGGATCAAATTCATCGCACCGCAAGGCGTCTCGACGGAGTCCGAGCCCAGCGCGCGGGACATTGCTGCCATTATCACCCAGATCAAAAGGCAGAAAATTCCGGCGGTTTTTCTCGAAAATGTCAGCGATCCACGGCTGATGCGGCGGATCGCCGCCGAGACCGGGGCGAATATCGGCGGAACGCTCTATTCGGACAGCCTGACCGACGAAAAGGGGCCTGCCCCCACTTACATTGATATGGTCCGGCACAATATAAAGGCCCTGACGAGCGCGCTTTCGAGCTAGGGCAGGGGCCACCCCGCCGCCGGGCGCGTTCCTGATCCGTCTGGAGATTCCATGTCTGAAGCCGCTGCCAACAAGATCCCCGTGACCGTTCTGACCGGCTACCTCGGTGCCGGAAAAACCACGCTGCTGAACCGCATCCTGTCCGAGAACCACGGCAAGAAATACGCCGTGATCGTCAATGAATTCGGCGAGATCGGGATCGACAACGATCTGATCGTCGGCGCGGACGAGGAAGTGTTCGAAATGAACAATGGCTGCGTCTGCTGCACGGTGCGCGGCGACCTCGTGCGCATCATCGATGGCCTGATGAAGCGCAAGGGCAAGTTCGACGCGATCATTCTGGAAACGACAGGTCTCGCGGACCCAGCCCCCGTAGCGCAGACCTTCTTCGTTGACGAGGACGTGCGCGAGAAGACCGCGCTCGATGCGGTGGTGACAGTGGCCGATGCCAAATGGCTGAGCGACCGCCTCAAGGATGCGCCAGAAGCCAAGAACCAGATCGCCTTCGCCGATGTCATCGTGCTGAACAAGACCGATCTTGTGACCAAGCCAGAACTGGCCGAGGTCGAGGCCCGCATCCGTGCGATCAATCCCTACGCGACGCTGCATCGGACCGAACGCGCGCAGGTGAAACTGTCAGATGTGCTGGAGCGCGGCGCGTTCGATCTCGATCGGATTCTCGAAATCGAACCTGAGTTTCTGGAAGATGGTGGCCATGACCACGATCATGATGATGATCATGATCACCATGGCCATGACCACCATCACGATCACGGTCATTCTCACGGCGGCATGAAGCACTATCACGACGAGGACATGCAGTCGCTGTCGCTGCGCACCGATAAGCCGATCGATCCGACCAAGTTCATGCCGTGGCTGCAGGAACTAGTCGCCAAGGACGGCGAGAAGATTCTGCGCTCCAAGGGCATTCTGTCGTTCAAAGGCGACGACGACCGCTATGTCTTTCAGGGCGTCCACATGATGCTGGAGGGCGACCACCAGCGGAAATGGAAGAAGGACGAGGCGCGAGAGAGCCGTCTGGTGTTCATCGGCCGCGAATTGCCCGAGCAGGCGATCCGCGACGGCTTCGCGAAAACCATTGCGTGATGAAAGACTTCAATCCGGCCCCGGAAACAGCCTCCATCGTTTCCGTTACTGATCGCGTCACGAAGGTCGCGCTGGGTGCGCCTGCAACCGCCGTGCACTTTCTCGGCGACGTTGCGGCATTCATCGGCGCGGAAGAAAGCGTGACGCTTGCGACCGGCGGCGAAACGAATGTCGCCGCCGTGCATGCCGGCGGAATCCTGTGTTCGGCGTCAGACGGCAAACGCGTTGTTGTGGGTGGCGATGACGGCAAGCTGACGTCGATCGATGCCAGGGCCTCCGTCGAGACGCTCGCCACCGACGCCAAGCGCCGCTGGATCGATAACGTCGCGTTGCATGCGGATGGTGCGGTCGCGTGGTCTGCCGGAAAGACGGCCTTTGTCCGCGCGCCGAAGGGCGAGGAAAAATCGCTCGACGTCCCGTCGACTGTGGGCGGTTTGGCGTTCGCGCCGAAGGGCGTGCGACTTGCGGTCGCCCACTACAATGGCGTGACGCTGTGGTTTCCGAACATGGGTGCGAAGCCCGAGTTTCTGGAATGGAAGGGCTCGCATCTCGGCGTCACCTTTAGCGCCGACAACCGCTTCCTTGTCACGACGATGCATGAATCGGCGCTGCACGGCTGGCGGCTCGCCGATTCACGTCACATGCGGATGACTGGATATCCGGCGCGGGTGCGTTCGATGTCCTGGAGCGCGGGCGGAAAATTCCTCGCGACCTCGGGGTCGGATAGCGTCATCCTCTGGCCGTTTGCGAGCAAGGATGGCCCCATGGGCAAAGAGCCGCTGATGCTGGCGCCGCTTCAGGCGAAGGCGACAGTGGTGGCGTGCAATCCCAGGGAAGAGGTCTTCGCGGTGGGTTACAGCGACGGTACCATCCTGATGGTACGCATCGAGGATGGCGCGGAAATCCTTGTGCGCAGGAATGCAGGCGAGCCGGTGGCCGCGCTTGCGTGGAATGCCAGAGGTTCGCTGCTCGCTTTCGCAGCAGAGGACGGCGATGCTGGACTGCTTACTCTGTAGTGAGTAATCAGGTGGCATGCGCTTCCTGACGACCTTTCAGTTTTATGATTTCCTCGACACCCTCGTGAGCCTGACGGCGGCGTTTGTGCTCGGCACCCTGATCGGCGCCGAGCGCCAGTACCGCCTGCGTACGGCGGGACTGCGGACCAACGTGCTGGTCGCGGTGAGCGCGGCCGCCTTCGTCGACCTTGCGATGCAGCTTGCCGGTGCCGACGGGGCGGTGCGGGTGATCGCGTATGTGGTGTCGGGAATCGGGTTTCTCGGCGCCGGCGTGATCATGAAGGAAGGCATGAATGTCCGTGGCCTGAATACGGCCGCGACATTGTGGGGCTCTGCGGCGGTCGGGTGCTGCGCGGGAGCCGATATGCTGGCGCAGGCTGTTACGCTCACAGCATTCGTGCTGGCTGGGAATACGCTGCTCCGGCCACTGGTCAACGCCATCAACCGCAGCCCGCTGGATGAGCGTGCCTCAGAAGCGACTTACGAAATCAGACTCACGGTGGATGCGGCCTCGATCGATGCCGTGCGCGATCTTCTGGTCGAGAAACTGGAAGTGGCGAAATACCCGGTCAGCGACGTCAATGTGATCGAACGCGCGGAAGATGTCGTGGAGATCGTGGCCACGCTGGTCAGCACCGCTGTGGACGCGAAAGAACTCGATGCAGTCACTGCCGATCTTGCACGGCGGCCGGGTGTTCGTCACGCGACATGGGACGTCAGCACCAAGGACTGATCCAGCGAGCGTAGTGCGCAGTCGGGTTCCGTGTTTTCATTCACAATTCATTGAGTGCGACATCGCACGCGCGGGTTACTCCCGGAACCATTGATGTGACCATCCGTTGTCTTTCTCCAATGGGCGATCGACGGGTGCCGAGATGACTCCGAATGAAAAGCGAACGAATCGAACCGATCTCATGCTGTCCGCGATCCTGATCGCGGGCGGTCTGACGCTGTCCGGGATTTCGCTGATGCAACTCGCGTCACGCGGCCAGATTCATTTGGCGCAAACGACGCAACCACCGGAGTCGCAGCCGTCTGTTCCGGCCGGCAAGAGTGATGGGCCGGCGGAATCCACGCCGGGCGGCACGAGGCCGACTACTCCTGCGCCCGAACCGGCGCGGCCTGACGCTGGCGCACAGAAGGCCGGTGCGAAGCCTGCGTTGCCGCCCGCACCGGCTGAAAAAACGGGCGAGCCGATCAGGAACTAAAAAGATAAAGGCCAGACGCCGGTCTGGCCCTACATCATCTATCGATCCAATCAGCGCACCAGAATATTCCGGAACTGCCATGGATCGCTGGTGTCGATGTCTTCCGGGAACAGCCCGGGACGATCGGTCAGCGGTGTCCAGTCGGTGTAGTAGCCCTTCACCGGCCCGAGATATGGCTTCTGGATTTCCAGCAGGCGATCGAAATCCATCTCGTCGGTTTCGACGATGCCTTCGTTCGGGTTTTCCAATGCCCACACCATGCCGCCGAGTACGGCGGAGGTCACCTGCAGGCCAGTGGCGTTCTGATAGGGCGCGAGTTTCCGCGTTTCCTCAATGGAGAGCTGCGAGCCGTACCAATAGGCGTTGTTGTCGTGGCCGAACAGCAGCACGCCGAGCTCGTCGATGCCGTCGACAATCTCGGTCTCGTCGAGAATGTGATGCTTCTCCTGCGCCTTGGCTGCGCGGCCGAACATTTCGTGCAGCGAGAGCACTGCATCATCCGCAGGGTGATAGGCATAATGGCAAGTCGGCCGGTAGACGACCGCGCCGGATGCGTCGCGCACCGTGAAATAGTCGGAGATCGAGATCGACTCGTTGTGGGTGACAAGGAACCCGTATTGCGCCCCGCGGGTCGGACACCAGGTGCGCACACGCGTGTCGGCGCCGGGCTGCATCAGATAGATCGCCGCGCCGCAGCCGGCTTCGTGGGTGTGTGCATTCTCGGGCATCCATTTTTCATGGGTGCCCCAGCCGAGTTCGGACGGCTGCACGCCTTCCGACAGGAAGCCTTCCACCGACCACGTGTTGACGAATACGTCCGGCTCTTTCGGCTTCTTCGAGCGCTGGGTGTCGCGTTCGGCGATGTGGATGCCTTTGATGCCGGCCTGGCGCATCAGGTCCGCCCATTCGCCCTTGGTCTTCGGCTTCGGGGCATTGAGCTTGAGGTCAGTGGCCACATTCAGCAAGGCCTGCTTGACGAAGAACGAGACCATGCCGGGATTGGCGCCACAGCAGGAGACGGCCGTCGTCGAGCCTGCGGGACGAGCTCTCTTGGCGGCCAGCGTGTTCTCGCGCAGGGCGTAGTTGGAACGCGCTTCCGGGCCCTTCGACGCATCGAAATAGAAGCCGAGCCAAGGCTCATTGACCGTGTCGATATAGAGCGCGCCGAGTTCGTTGCAGAGCTCCATGATGTCGGTTGAGCCGGTGTCGACTGAAAGGTTGACGCAGAAACCCTGGCCGCCGCCTTCGGTGAGCAGCGGTGTCAGCAGTTCGCGGTAATTGTCCTTGGTCAGGCCCTGCTGGATGAAGCGCACGTTGTGCTTCTCGCAATGTGCCTTGCGGCCTTCGTCCTTGGGATCGATCACCGTGATGCGCGACTTGTCGTAATCGAGATGCCGCTCGATCATCGGCAGCGTGCCTTTGCCAATGGAGCCGAAGCCGACCATGACGATCGGGCCGCTGATGCGTGCGTGAATGGGGGATGTCATCACTGAAACTCCGGATAGCGGGGAAGGGCTGCCGCGCAGGACTTACGGCAACTGGGGGATGACGGCAACGGTGGCTTGCCGCCGAGACTTTCACAAAGGGTTTTCATACAATCGTCGTGCGGACGCGATCCGGAGGGGATCGCGTCGCGACCGCGATTATTTGACTTGCAGCACAGTCAGGGCCCGCCAGCCCCCAGCCGGGGTCTGGAACTCGATGGTCTGTCCGACCGACAGGCCGATCAGCGCCGCACCGATCGGCGTCAGAATGGAAATCTTTCCGGCATCGACGTTCGCAGCTTCCGGATAAACCAGCGTCACCGTCCGTTCCTGGCCGCTGATGTCGTCGCGGAAGGTGACCTCGGATTCCATTGCGACGAGGCCCGGCAGCAATCGTGCATCCGGCAAAATCTCTGCACGCTCGATTTCGCGCGCGAGAAAATCGCACGTCTGCGGATATTTTTCGGATGCGGCTTCAGCGATGTTGCGCAGCCGATCGACATCGCACATGCGCAGGGAGATCGGAGGCAGTTCCGGGTGCAGGTAGTTGATCATGTTCATCACCATCAAGCAGCTGTGGGACCTGGACGGTCGGGGTTGTTGTTGTCGGCTCGTTGCGAGGACCTCATGGACCGCCGCTGCAAAAGAGAAATCACGCCGGCTGGCGGATCGAGATTCTCCACCATGGCGATATGCGGAACGCCATCAAAGCCGACGTAACGGATGCGCGAACCGGCATGCAGGCCGATCAGCGCCGCCCCCAACGGCGAGAGTACGGACAGATGAAGCGTGCTGTTGCGGAAATTGTCCGGAAGAACCAGGATGCGGCTCTCCAGCGGCTCATTTTCGTCCGCGCGAAATGTCACCCAGTCATCGAGCCGGACGCAGCGTTCCGGCGCGAAGGCTGGTTCATACACTGTCGCCCGCTCGATTTCGGTGAGCAGGAAGCGGCCGATCGGATGGCGCTTGCTGACGGCTTCTACCGCCAATCTTTTCAGGCGGTTGAGATCGCCGGATGCGATGCTGACCGGTGGAATGGGCTCTGACATCATGACGTGCCTCACAACGGAACGCATCGGCACAAACCGTGCCGCGCGACTTTCGTGATTCAATTTTTGCGGGGATAAAACGAACTGCAAATTACCCGGAACGGCGCAAACGCGCGTCCGCCCGGGTCACCGTCCAGTTTGGAGGCGACCTGCGCGAAACAGCGAGTGGTTGGTGCAGACGTTCGACATGATCAGCTTAAGGTAGGGTCGGCGGCCAGAAAGTCAACGGATAGGCTGCGACAAGATGGCCCGGCTGTTCCGGGCCATCTTGAAGAGAAGGTGCGCAAAAGAGGATCAGGCGCCGCGACGCTTGGCGGTGACTTCGATCTCGACTTTCATCTCGGGCTTGTAGAGGCCGGAGACCGCAAGAATCGTCGCCGCTGGCCGGATGTCGCCGAGTGTTTCTCCGCACACGGCAAACACTGCATCGAAGTCCTTGGCGTCGGTGACGTAATAGGTCGCGCGCACGAGGTCGGCCATCTCGAAGCCGCCTTCCTTCAGCGCGATGCCGATGGTCTTGAAGCAGTTGCGCGTCTGTTCGGCGACGTCTTCGGGCAGGACCTTGGTAACGGGATCATAGCCCGTGGTGCCGGCGACGAAACAGAAGTCACCATCGACAACGGCGCGGCTGTAGCCGGCGATCTTCTCGAACGGCGATCCGGATGAAATCAGGCGGCGGGACATCGGTCTTTTCCTTGTGACAGCAGAATTACGGGGCTCATTTCAGGCCCCGCAATGCCGGGTCTTTGCGCTCAAATCAAGCGGCCTGGACGACCAATTTCCGGGCTTTTCCTGCCACGCGCGCACGCCGGGCCTTCATGCCGGTCGCGACAATCATGCCCCAGGCCTCATTCAGCGCGCCGTCGCGCAGTTCGACTGCCAGCAGCCGATCGCGTTCGAACGGACCGGGCAGCGCCAGCTCGCCGGTCTTCTCGGGAGAGAAGCCGAAGCGGCTGTAATAGGCCGCGTCACCGCGCAGAATGACTGCGCCATGGCCGCGTGCTTTCGCCGCCGCCAGCGCGTGATTCATCAGCGCCGCGCCGACGCCGAGCTTGCGGCAGGAGGCGTCGACCGCGAGCGGGCCGAGCACCAGTGCCGGGATGCCGCCGGCGCTGACGTGCCACAACCGTACGGTGCCGACCACGCGCCCTTCATGCACCGCGGAGAAGGCGAGGCCTTCGGCGGGCGCACGTCCGTCGCGCAGACGCTGACAGGTGCGCGCGTGACGGCCTTCGCCGAAGCTCGCGTCCAGCAGCGCTTCACGCGCGGCGATGTCCGAAGCTCGCTCCGCGCGGATCGCGAACGGAGCGGCCTCAAGGGTGAGGGTAGCAGTCTCTTTCCAAACAGCAGTCATGGCACGTCAGTCCCCACTCCAAACGGCAAGCAGCCGCGGAGCGTTGTCAGCAAAATAGCGATGTGACGGGATGGGAGCCGGCGGACCGGCTCCCGGTTATTCAGGTCTGAGCGAAGCTCAGATGTGGTAGGTCTTCAGCGGCGGGATGCCGTTGAAGGCCACCGACGAGTACGTCGACGTATACGCACCCGTGCCTTCGATCAGCAGCTTGTCGCCGATCTCGAGCGTGACGGGCAGGGGGTACGGCACCTTCTCGTACAGCACGTCTGCGGAGTCGCAGGTCGGGCCGGCGAGAATGCACGGAGCCATATCCGCGCCGTCGTGTGGCGTGCGGATCGCGTAACGGATCGACTCGTCCATCGTCTCGGCGAGACCGCCGAACTTGCCGATGTCGAGGTAGACCCAACGGTTCTCATCGTCGTCGCTCTTCTTCGAGATCAGAACGACTTCCGTCTCGATGATGCCCGCGTTGCCGACCATGCCGCGGCCCGGCTCGATGATGGTCTCCGGGATCTGGTTGCCGAAGTGCTTGCGAAGCGCACGGAAGATCGACCGGCCGTACTGCACGACCGGAGGAACGTCCTTGAGGTACTTCGTCGGGAATCCGCCGCCCATGTTGACCATGGACAGGTTGATCCCACGCTCGGCACAGTCACGGAACACCGTCGAGGCCATCGCCAGCGCACGGTCCCACGCCTTCACCTTGCGCTGCTGCGAACCGACATGGAACGAGATTCCATAAGGCTCCAGGCCCAGACGCTTGGCGAGATCGAGCACGTCGACAGCCATCTCCGGATCACAACCGAACTTGCGCGACAGCGGCCACTCGGCGCCTGCGCAATCGTAAAGAATGCGGCAGAACACCTTCGCGCCGGGAGCGGCACGGGCGATCTTCTCGACTTCGGCGGAGCAATCGACCGCGAACATGCGGATGCCGAGCGCGTAGGCGCGCGCGATATCACGCTCCTTCTTGATCGTGTTGCCGAAAGAGACACGGTCCGGCGTCGCACCGGCAGCCAGCGCCATTTCGATCTCGGCGACGGTCGCGGTGTCGAAGCACGAGCCCATCGAGGCCAGCAGCGACAGCACCTCAGGCGACGGGTTTGCCTTGACCGCATAGAATACGCGCGAGTCAGGGAGCGCCTTCGCAAAAGTCTGGTAGTTGTCGCGCACGACTTCGAGGTCGACGACGAGGCACGGCTCGGTGTCGAGGCCCTCGCTGCGGCGGTTGCGCAGGAATTCCTGGATGCGTTCGGTCATAGCACTCTCCCAAACGGCCCTGCGACGGACCGTCCAAAAAATGATGCCGGGTATGAGCGCTCAGGCCATGTCGCACGATGGAGACGCGACAATAGCCGACACTCAGACCAGACTGTGCTGCCGTGGATTGGTTGGGAAAGCTCCCGCCCGCACACCTGGCAATGAAGGACAAGCCTCTTCGGTATTCGCGCTGGCTGGTGGAAAGCCAACAGAGACCAAAAAAGCCCGATCCGTCGTTGCTTTAAGTCGCGTCCCCCGTTGAGAGCGGGGTGCGCCGGTTCGCCTCCGGCTGCCAGTCACGGTTGCAAGGAGAGAAGTCACCTTCAACGGCATCCCTTGAGAGAGATGCTGGCCTCTAAAGTCTTGCGACTTGAGCGACCCTCGGTTCTTCATCCCCTTGGCGGCTGTCCGGCCTCTTGTCCGGATACCTACCGACTGACACACGACCACAGGCACGTGCGAAATTGGGCAAGGCTGGAAATATGAGTTTTGACTCGGCTTCGCAAGTATTTTTTACACCACGGGGCAAGTTTCCCCATGGCGTGATCGAAATGTCGCGCTTGCTGTGAACAGGCGTTGAGAAAGATGAACGCGCGTTAAGTTTTGAGCGCGCGGAGCGCCGAGGCGAAGCCTCAAACCTTGCGGGTGAACGGCTCGACGCGCTGCGCGCCGCGTAAGAAGGCGATCATGATGGCGACGCCGATCAGGAAGAGCACGATCTGGACGATGTGAGCGCTGGTGTCGCTGAGACCGAACAGGATCGCTAGCGCCCAGCCGCCGGCGAAAGCCGCGCCGAACACCTCGGCGCCGATCAGGATGGCGGCGCTGACGACGGTGATGACGCTGGGCCACGCGATTTCGCGGGCGTTGGCTTCAAGCTTCTTGGCGTTCATGGCTTCTGATCCTGTTTCGGGCCGCAATCTCTGCGAAATCGCGGCTCCAATCAAGCGTTAAGGGCGCAAAAAAGCCCCACCGGATGATATAGAGAGGCTCTGGAAATCGCTGGAAATAAGGCCTCACCATGTCAGAAGCGTCCTCAACGGCTGCCGTCGCCTCCTCTTCCCAAGTGCCGGGAGCCAATCCGCTCTTGCAGGCCTGGCAGACGCCCTTCGAGACGCCGCCTTTCGCCGAGATTCGCCCGGAGCACTTCCTGCCGGCCTTCGACAAGGCCTTTGCGGACCACACTGCGGAGATCGAGGCGATCAAGGCCAACCCGGCCGAGCCGACGTTCGAGAATACCGTCACAGCGCTGGAGCGGGCGGGCAAGCTGCTCTCCAAGGTGTCGGCGGTGTTCTATGACCTCGTCGGCGCGCATTCGAACCCCGATTTGCTCAAGATCGAATCCGAGGTCGCGTTGAAGCAGGCGCGGCACTGGAATCCGATCTCCATGGACGCCGCGCTGTTTGCCCGGGTCGCCACGCTGCGCGACAATGCCGCTTCGCTCAAGCTGACGCCGGAGCAGGCGCGGCTGCTGGAGCGGACCTGGACCAGCTTCCACCGCTCAGGCGCCGGCCTCAGCGAGGCCGCCAAGGCGCGCACCGCCGAGATCAACGAGCGGCTGGCCTATCTTGCCACCTCGTTCAGCCACCACCTGCTGGGTGATGAGCAGGACTGGACCATGGAGCTTGGCGAAGGCGATCTTGCGGGGCTGCCCGACAGCTTCGTCGCCGCCGCCAAGGCCGCAGCCGAGGAGCGCGGGGTGCCGGGCAAGATGGTGGTGACGCTGTCGCGCTCCTTCGTCGAGCCCTTCCTGAAGGACTCAAGCCGCCGAGACCTGCGCGAGAAGGTATTCAAGGCCTTCACCGCCCGCGGCGACAACCAGAACGACAACGACAACAGCGCCATCATTCTCGAGGTTTTGAGGCTGCGCGAGGAACGGGCGAAGCTGCTCGGCTATCCGAGTTTCGCCGCCTACCGTCTTGAAGACTCCATGGCCAAGACGCCGCAGGCTGTGCGCGGCCTACTGGAGCGGGTCTGGAAACCGGCCCGCACGCGCGCCATGGCCGATCGTGACGCGTTGCAGGCACTGATCGCCGAGGAGGGTGGCAACTTCAAGCTCGCCGCCTGGGACTGGCGCCATTACGCCGAGAAATTGCGCCAGCGCCGCGCCAACTTCGACGATGCCGCCATCAAGCCCTATCTGGCGCTCGACAACATGATCGACGCCGCCTTCGACGTGGCGCATCGGCTGTTCGGCCTCACCTTCAACGAGCGCAAGGACGTCCCTGTCTGGCATCCGGACGTACGGGTCTGGGAGGTCAAGGATGCCAAGGGTAACCACAAGGCGCTGTTCTATGGCGATTACTTCGCGCGTCCCTCCAAGCGCTCGGGCGCGTGGATGACGTCGCTGCGCGATCAGCAGAAGCTTGACGGCGATGTTGCGCCGCTGATCATCAATGTCTGCAATTTCTCCAAGGGAACGGACGGCCAGCCGTCGCTGTTGTCGCCGGACGATGCCCGCACCCTGTTTCACGAATTCGGCCACGGGCTGCACGGCATGTTATCGAACGTGATGTACCCGTCGCTGTCCGGGACCAGCGTGTTCACGGATTTCGTCGAGCTGCCGTCGCAGCTTTACGAGCACTGGCAGGAGCGGCCGGAAGTGCTGCAGAAGTTCGCGCGGCACTACCAGACCGGCGAACCGCTGCCGGCGGATCTGCTCAAGCGCTTCATCGCCGCGCGCAAGTTCAATCAGGGCTTCGCCACGGTGGAATTCGTCTCCTCCGCGTTGATGGACCTTGAATTCCATACCCAGCCGGCGGCCTCGATCACCGACGTCCGCGCCTTCGAGAAGCAGGAATTGGACAAAATCGGCATGCCTGCAGAAATCGCGCTGCGCCACCGGCCGCAGCAATTCGGCCATATCTTCTCCGGCGATCACTATGCGTCGGGCTATTACAGCTACATGTGGTCCGAGGTGATGGATGCGGATGCGTTTGGCGCGTTCGAGGAAGCGCATGACATTTTCGATCCGGCGGTGGCGAAGCGTCTGCACGATGATATCTACTCATCCGGCGGATCACGCGATCCTGAAGATGCCTACATTGCGTTCCGGGGCCGCAAGCCCGAGCCTGACGCGCTGTTGCGCCGGCGCGGATTGTTGAATGAACCCGAAGCGGCATAGGGCGAGTCTTTCACATGAAGCTGTATCGTTTCATTCAATATCTGTGCGTCGCGATTACGTTTGCATTGGCGGCGAGCAGCGCGCAGGCGCATCCACATGTCTGGATCGTGGCCAAGAGCCAATTGGTCTATGCGCCCGACGGGGCGATCACCGGTGTGCGTCACGCCTGGACCTTCGAT
Source organism: Acanthamoeba mauritaniensis (assembly GCA_000826465.1). Taxonomy (NCBI): domain Eukaryota; phylum Discosea; order Longamoebia; family Acanthamoebidae; genus Acanthamoeba; species Acanthamoeba mauritaniensis. The sequence goes on along the minus strand of CDFE01035273.1, from coordinate 9,972 downwards.
GACATGTTCTCGACCTATGCCCTGCAAGGCATCGAGACCAAGACGAAAGGCGTCTACACCCGCGATGAACTGAAGCCGCTCGCGCAGACCAACGTTGAGTCTCTCAAGGATTACGCCTTCTTCACCTTCGCCAAGGCGGGCGCTGCGGGCAGCCAAAAGAAGGAAAAGTTCAACGATCCGATCGACTACTACCTCGAGTACAAGGATGCGGCGCTGACGCTGCACTTCACGCTGCCGTTCAAAACGCCAGTCAAGACACAGGCGCTGGCGCTGGAGGTGTTCGATCCGTCCTACTTCATCGACTTCAAGCTGGATGAGAAAGACCCGGTTGCGCTGGTCGGGGCGCCCGCGAACTGCAAACTGGCGTTCCAGCGCCCGAGCGACGGCAGCGCGCAGGCGCAGACCATGAACGAGCAGTCCTTCCTGAACGGCGACAATTCGAATTACGGCGCGATGTTTGCGAACAAGATCACGGTGGATTGTCCTTGATGTACACATCCCGTCCGGTGCATACGCGGATTGCGATTTCCGTTTTTGTTGTGCTCGCTGCTGCCGGCCTCGCCGATAGCCTGCTCCATGGTGCCTGGGCGCAGAATCCGTTCGGCGCGCCCAAGGGGGCTGTGCCGGACCCGCAGGTTGGTGGCATCATCGGCTGGCTGCTTGCCAAACAGTCCGAGTTCTACCGCCAGATGTCGGCGACGATCCGTGCGGCCAGGACTGACGGCAGTGCGGTGTGGGCGCTGCTCGGTATTTCGTTTGCTTACGGCGTATTTCACGCAGCGGGTCCCGGTCACGGCAAGGCGGTGATCTCGTCCTATCTCGTCGCCAACGAGGAAACGGCAAAGCGTGGCATCGTGCTGTCGTTCGCATCGGCCCTGATGCAGGCATTGGTCGCGATTGCAATCGTGGGCGTCGGAGCGCTGCTGCTGAATGCCACCGCGAAGACCATGTGCAGCGCGGAGCGTGTCATCGAAATTGCGAGCTACGGCCTGATCGCGGCGCTCGGCGCGCGGCTGGTCTGGAGCAAAGGCGGCGGGTTTGTCCGCGCTTTGCGCACGCTGCGCGCCGTGCCGACGGCGCAATTGGCTCCGGCCGTGGCGCATGCGCACACTCATGATCACAACCACCATGATCACACGCACGATCATTCGCATGGTGCGGCTCATGCACGTAACGTTCATGACCATCACGGACATGATCATCATGCGCACGATCACACCGGCCATGTTCACGACGAACATTGCCGCCATTCACATGGTCCAGAACCCAGCCAGCTTGCCGGTCCCGGGGGCTGGTCGCGCGGCTTGAGCGCCATCCTGACGGTCGGTATCCGGCCGTGCTCCGGGGCCATTCTGGTGCTGGTGTTCGCATTGGCGCAAGGTCTGTTCTGGGCCGGTGTTGCCGCGACACTGTTGATGGGGCTTGGCACTGCGATCACTGTTTCAGCTATTGCGATCGTCGCGGTATCGGCAAAGGGGCTTGCGAGCCGCATGGCCGCCGGCCGCGACGGCGGTGGCGCGGTCCTGCTGCGCGGCATCGAGTTCGGCGCGGCCGCTCTGGTGATGCTGTTCGGCATCGGTCTGCTGCTGGGATACATTGCGGCGGAACGCGTCACCTGCTTCTGATCGCCGTTGCCTTGACAACATTTGGGCAACGCGCGATGCCAGATGCATCATGATGGCAGTTACTCCCCTCGATGCACATCGGCCGGCCGCACAGGCGGCGCCTTCACGCGTCGGTGTGGTGCTGGTTAATCTCGGCACGCCCGATACCGCCGACGCGCGCGGTGTCCGGATTTACCTTCGGGAGTTCCTGTCCGATCCGCGGGTGATCGAAAATCAGGGGCTGATCTGGCAACTGATCCTCAACGGGATCGTCCTTGTGATCCGCCCAAGCCGCAAGGCGAAGGATTATGTCAAGATATGGAATACCGAGCGGAACGAGTCGCCGCTGAAAACGATTACGCGCGCGCAGGCTGAGAAGCTGGCAGCGTCGATTGCCGATCAGAAACACGTCATCGTCGATTGGGGCATGCGCTACGGCAACCCGTCGCTCAAATCGCGGATCGACGCGCTGACAGCCCAAGGTTGCGACCGAATTCTGGTGATGCCGCTCTACCCGCAATATTCGGCCTCGACCTCGGCCACGGTGGTCGACAAGGTCGCTGCCGCCCTGAAGGACATGCGTGCGCAGCCGACGGTTCGCTTCACGCCGCCGTACTATGACGATCCGGGGTACATCGACGCCCTCGCGGTCTCGATCGAGCGGCATCTTGCAACGCTGTCGTTCAAGCCCGAGCGCATCATCGCGTCGTTCCACGGCATGCCGCAATCCTACATCGACAAGGGCGATCCCTATCAGGCGCAGTGTGTGGCCACGATCGAAGCGCTGCGTGCGCGCATGGGGCTGGACGAAAAGGGCCTGATGCTGACGTTCCAGTCGCGCTTCGGTTATCAGGAATGGCTTCAGCCCTACACCGCCCAAACCGTCGAGCAGCTCGCGAAGGACGGTGTGCGGCGAATTGCCGTTGTGACGCCGGGCTTCTCGGCCGACTGCATTGAAACGCTTGAAGAGATTGCGCTCGAAAATGCCGAGATATTCCACAAGGCGGGCGGTCAGGAATTCTCGGCCATCCCGTGTCTCAACGACAGCGACGAGGGCATGGATGTGATCCGCCAGATCGTCCTGCGCGAACTGCAAGGCTGGATCTGACAGGCCGGCGAGCGGTTTGTTCGAACCGTATTCTCCGTTTGATCGACCAAGAATCGACCCGGGGCAGAGCGGCTGTGGTGCAGTCGTGCTAGTCTTACGCCGAGGCTCGCGTTCCGATTCATCCGCAGGGAGTTTTCAATGTCCGGTTTCGATATTTTCGCGATTGCGTTTGTTCTGCTTGTCGTTCTTACGCTCTTTGCCGGTGTCAAAACGGTGTCGCAAGGCTACGACTGGACGATCGAGCGGTTCGGCAAATATACCCGCACGCTGGGACCGGGCCTCAATATCATCATTCCCTATTTCGATCGCGTCGGCCGCAAGGTGAACATGATGGAGCAGGTGATTGAAATTCCGCAGCAGGAGGTCATCACCAAGGACAACGCCACCGTCACCGTGGACGGCGTCACCTTCTACCAGGTGTTTGATGCGGCCAAGGCAAGTTACGAGGTCTCCAATCTCAATCAGGCCATCGTGACGCTAACCATGACCAACATCCGCTCGGTGATGGGCTCGATGGATCTTGATCAGGTGCTCTCGCATCGCGATGAGATCAACGAGCGGCTGCTGCGCGTGGTCGACGCTGCGGTCTCGCCCTGGGGCGTCAAGGTCAACCGTATTGAGATCAAGGACATCGTGCCTCCGCACGATCTCGTCGAAGCGATGGGCCGTCAGATGAAAGCGGAACGTGTCAAGCGCGCGGACATCCTTCAGGCGGAAGGCCAGCGCCAATCCGAAATCCTGCGCGCCGAGGGCGCCAAGCAGTCGCAAATCCTTCAGGCTGAAGGACGCCGCGAAGCGGCTTTCCGCGACGCCGAGGCGCGTGAGCGTGCGGCTGAAGCCGAGGCGAAAGCCACGCAAATGGTCAGCAATGCCATTGCCAGCGGCGACGTGGCCGCGCTGAACTACTTCATCGCCGACAAATATATCAAGGCGTTCGGCCAACTCGCCGAATCTCCAAACCAGAAGATCATCATGCTGCCGATGGAAGCGACCGGGATGCTGAGTTCTCTCGCGGGAATTGGCGAGATCGCCAAGGCGACCTTCGGCGATGGCGGATCGGCTTCCGCACCGCGCCGACCGCCGACCGTGCCGAACACCAATTCACCGAAGTCTACAACGTGAAGGGTTGCATCGGATGGTAGACCTTCTGTCGAAACTCGGGATTTGGAACTGGCTGATCCTCAGCGTCGTGCTGATGGCGATCGAGACGTTCGCGCCCGGTGTGTTCATGCTGTGGCTTGGGCTCGCCGCGTTGATCGTCGGGCTGCTGTCGTTCGGCGTCGCATGGTCGTGGCAGGCGCAAATCATCATTTTCGCGGCATTGTCGATCGCGATGGTGCCGTTATGGCGATATTACTCCGGGCGGAATGCAGGTACGACTGACAAACCGTTCCTCAACAAGCGCGCAGAAGGCCTGATCGGACGCGTCTTCACGCTCGAGAAGCCGATTGTCGATGGCATCGGCACGGTGCGGATCGACGATACGGTCTGGCGTGTCTCGGGGCCGGACGCCGCGTCCGGCAGCCGCGTCAGGATCGTGCAAGCCGATGGGGCGAGCCTGCGTGTGGAGCCGGCCTAGACGCGTCATTTCGGCTTTCCGGCTTTGCTCCATTTGTCCGCGAAATGGTGCAGCGGCATGAACGTGCCCAGCAGTTCTTTGCCCAGCGTTGTCAGGCGATAGCCGCCGGCGTCGAGCTTCTCGACGAAACCGGCTTCGCGCAGTTCGGCCAGCCGGGCCTGAATCACTGTGGGTGACGCGTCGTCACACGCTGCGCGCAACTCGCGCGAGGTCAGCGCCTGATCGCGCATCTCCCAGACAATTCTCAGTGTCCAGCGCCGGCCCAGAAGATCGAGCAATACCATGATCGGGCGGCCTGATTTGGAGCCGCGCGCTGGCTTGATTCGGTCCGCTGGAATCGGTTTTCGGGTCACGAATGGCCTCTTGCCTCGCGCTATTAAAAATGTAGCATATCGCTATCATTATTGTAGCATAGGAGTTGGAGATGTCACGGATCGCGCCGCTGGAGCCGCCTTACGCACCGGAGATTCAGAGCCAGTTCGACGCGATCATGCCGCCGGGTATCCCGCCGTTGGTGCTGTTTCGCACCGTCGCGACCAGCGAGCGCGCCTACAAGAAGTTTCGCAATGGCAGCCTGCTGGATCGAGGCCCACTGACGCTCCGGGAGCGGGAGATCGTCATTGATCGCACCTGCGCGCTGACACGCTGCGAATACGAATGGGGTGTTCATGTCACGATTTTTGCAGGCCCGGCGCATCTGACCGATGAGCAGGTCCGCGCTACGGTGCTCGAACCCGCCGATGCCGCATGCTGGACGGAGGCCGAACAGGCACTGATCGCAGCCGTCGATGCCCTGCACTCCAACGCAACGTGGAGCGGCAACGAGTTCGAGGGGCTCAAGGCACACTACAGCGAAGTTCAGATCCTGGAGATCATCCAGCTCTGCGGTTTCTATCGGACGGTTTCGTATTTTGCCAACGCGCTGGATCTGCCCCTCGAGCCCAGCGTGGCGCGATTCCCGCAGAAATAGACTGCGGCGTTACGCGACACCTGCACGCAGAATATCGTGCAGGTGCACGATGCCGACCGGCTTCTTTCCGTCAGTGACGATCAGCGCGGTGATTTTCGACGCGTTGAGGATCTCCAGCGCCTCGCTGGCGAGCAGGTCGGGGCTGATGGTCTTCGGATTTTTTGTCATGACGTCGTCGACAATGGCAGTCATCAGGTCGGGCCGCATGTGACGGCGCAAATCACCGTCGGTGACGATGCCGGCGATCTCGCCGCGCGCATCGATGATGCCCACACAGCCGAAGCCCTTCGACGTCATCTCAACCAGCGCGTCGGACATCTTGGTGCCGAGCGGCTTCACCGGGACCGCGCTGTCCTTGTGCATCAGGTCGCGCACGAATTTCAGCATCGCGCCCAGTTTGCCCGAAGGATGCAGCGCGCTGAAATCGAGCGCGGTGAACCCGCGGCTCTCCAGCAGCGCGACGGCGAGTGCGTCGCCGAGCGCGAGCTGCATCAGCGACGACGTCGTCGGCGCGAGATTGTGCGGGCAGGCCTCGCGGGCCTTCGGCAGCGTCAGCACGATGTCGGCGGCAGCGCCCAGCGTTGAGTCCGCCTCGGACGTCACCGCGATCAGCCCGATGCGGAAGCGGCGCGAGTAATTGATGAGGTTCTTCAGTTCGGCGGTCTCGCCGGACCACGACAGCGCGAGGATAACGTCGTCGGCGGTGATCATGCCGAGGTCGCCGTGGCTGGCTTCGGCTGCGTGAACGAAGAAGGCGGGGGTGCCGGTGGAGGCGAAGGTCGCCGCCATTTTCTTGCCGATGTGGCCGGACTTGCCGAGCCCCGTCACGATCAGGCGGCCCTTGGCCTCGCGAACCCGCGCGACGGCGGCATCGAATGCGGGTCCGAGATCGGATTGCAGGGCGGTCGCCAGCGCGGTGACGCCGCTTGCCTCGGCGTCGAGCGTGCGCAACGCGGATTCGATCGCAGCCGAAACGGCGCGAGTCGCGGAAGGGGTCGCTGTCCGCGATTTTGAGCTGGCCATCACAGGTTCCAATTGAGCGGGGAGGGAGCGCCGTGCGCGCTTCGATCCGGGGAGTTTACCTAGCACATCGAAGCCGATGATGCGACGCGGTCCGGCCCTCGCAACGGCCCGTTAACCATAATTGTTTTAACTCTGTTAACGGCGTTTTTCCAGCGCCGCCGGCGGCGTTTCGTCCGCAATTAACTGAAGTTGTTGGTTTTTCGGCGCGGCCCCGAGTGGCTTTCTGGGGCCGGGAGATGAGTGGAAGTGCAAGGCTCGCAGCAACCTGTCCGGTTGTGGAACCATCGCTGGCGTGCGCCCCAATGGCGTGCGCTGCCGGTGTGCGTTCTGCTGGCCGTGTGGCACCCGGCAGCGGCGGTCGCACAGACGCTGACTCCTGACATGCTGAGCCCCACGCAGGGCGGGTTCGCTCCGCGTGACCAGTCGCTGCTGCGCCGGACTGCGCAGGCGGACGATGACTCGCTCCGGCGCGATGCGCGGGCGCCGTCGCGGATCGGCGCGATCCCGACCTATGGCATTCCGCCTGCGTCCGGCGCATCGGACAGCGGCTTCGATTCGCTCAATCGCGTGCGGAAGAAGCCGAAGCTTTATCCCGGCGCACCGAAGCCGAAGTTCGTCGGTCCAGGCAACCCGTCGCCGTCCACACCACGCGCACGAGTCGCCGCGCAGGTGTCGCCGTCAGTGGCCGGGACGTTTCCCGGCCAGCCGCCGCGCCGCCGCCTGAGGCCCGACGACGATCCGTTCGCCAATGTCGGCTTCCACACCGGCGTATTTCTCACCAAGGCTGCGGTCGAACTCTGGGGTGGCTACAGCACCAATCCCGGCCGTATCAGCCAGCCGAAAGGCTCGGGGTTCTACACGATCGCGCCGGAGTTGCTGATCGCGTCGGACTGGGAGCGCCATTCGCTGATCGCCGATCTGCGCGGCTCCTTCACCGGCTACGCCACGACCTTTCCGCCTGGCATCGTCGGGCCTTCGCCGGTGCCGACCAACATCAACGCGCCGGCCTTCAACGGCAGGATCAACGGCCGTATCGACGTCACGCGCGACACCCGCATCAACACCGAACTGCGCATGCGGGTCTTTACCGACAATCCGGGTTCGCCGAACATCCAGATGGGCCTCGCGAAATACCCGCTGGCGACAGCGATTGGCGGCACCGCGGGCATCGAGCACGATTTCAACCGCCTGCAGGTTTCGGTCGCGGGCCTCGCCGATCGCACGACGTATCAGCAGTCGATGCTCACCGACGGTTCGAGCACAACCAACGACGACCGCAACTACAACCAGTTCGGTGGGCTCACGCGCGTCAGCTACGACCTGATGCCCGGCCTCAAGCCGTTCGGCGAGGTGGGGGCCGACACCCGCCTTCACGATGTGAAGTTTGACCGGGCCGGCTATCAGCGCGATTCCAACGGTGGCTATGTGAAGGCCGGCTCCTCGTTCGAATTCTCGCGGCTGCTGACCGGCGAGGCGGCGGTCGGCTATTCGCTGCGCACCTATCAGGACCCGCGTCTCTCCGACATGAAGGGCCTCTTGACCAGCGCATCGCTGATCTGGACCGCATCCGGGCTGACCACGGTGCGGTTCGACGCAACCTCATCCATCGGTGAGACCACGCTGCCCGGCGTCTCCGGCGTGATTTCCCGCGATTACGCGTTGCAGGTTGATCATGCATTTCGCCGCTGGCTGATCGGCACCGCGAAGGTCGGCACCGGCACATCGGACTACGACGGCACGCGGTTCGACAGGCGCTACTTCGTGGAAGGCGATCTGGTCTACAAGCTGTCGCGCACGTTCCAGATCAAGGCGCAGGTGCGCCACGACTGGCTGGACAGTTCGGTCGGCGCCAACTCCGCCGCCACGGTGGTGATGCTCGGCATTCGCGTACAGCGGTAGCAGCATGCCGTCGGATTGCAGGCTTGGTCCAATCGTATTTAATCCGGAAATATTTCTTTAACTCCGAACCATATGAAGCGGATCATCTAAAGACCACCGCAACGAATTACGGCGCATCTAGGCACACTTGGGGAACAGTGTGCGATGTGGTTTCGACGGCCAAAGGATCAGGCAGCCCGACCGGGGCGGATATCGGCAAAGCTGCTGATATGGTGTTCGATCGCGACGATTGTCGGCTTTTCAGCCGTCTGCGGCAGCGTGATGTTCGACATGCGCCGCGGCGAACAGGCACTGGCGCTTCAGACCATGGAGAACCTCGCCACCACCATCGATTCCGACATCAGCCGCAACGTCGAGCTTTACGATCTGTCGCTGCGCAATGTCGCAAGCAACATGGTCGAACCCGAACTGGCTGGCATCAGCAAGCGGCTGCTCCATCTCATCCTGTTTGATCATGCGGCCACCGCGAAGCACTTCGGGACGATCCAGGTGTTCGACGCCGCGGGCAATCTCCTTCACGATTCCGGGACGTTCGATGCGACGCCGGAGAACCGCGCCGACGAGGATTACTTCCGCGTCCATCGTGACAATTCTGATGCCGGCCTGTTCATCGATCGTCCGGGCCAGTATCGCGGAGCCTATTCGGTGGTGCTGAGCCGCCGGATTACGGGCAAGGACGGGGCATTTCTCGGGGCGGTCGTCGGTTCCTTGCGGTTCAGCTATTTCCACGATCTGTTCGGGCGCCTCACTCTTGCACCGCAGGACGTCATCGCCGTGCTGCGTCACGACGGCGTGGTCATCATGCGCACGCCCTTCGATCTCGACGTGATCGGCAAGGACCTGGGTCAAGGCCACGGTGTGCAGCGCCTGTTCGTTGAGCAGAGCGGATCGTTTTCCGGATCTGGCGCGGTGGATCCGATCGATCGGCTTTACACGTGGCGCGACAGCAGCCGCCCGCTCGTTGTGGTCGTGGGGAAGTCCTGGACCGATATTTTCGCGATCTGGCGCAGGCAGGCGTTTCGGGTCGGCGGGATCATGCTGGCGCTGATCGCGTTTGTCACCGGCGCGACAATGATCATTGTGCGGGAAATCAAGCGGCGCGAACGCGCCGAAGACAAGCTCGAGGGGCTTGCGACGACAGATGCCCTGACCGGTCTCAGGAACCGCCGCAAGTTCGATCAGGTCATTGTGCAGGAATGGCTGCGTGCGCACCGCTGTCAGGAGCCGCTTGCGCTGTTGATGATCGATGCCGACCACTTCAAGACCTACAACGATATGTTCGGGCATCAGGCCGGCGATCAGTTGCTGGTGCGGATCGCAGGCAGCATTGCGGGAGCAGCGCAGCGCTCGGGCGATTGCGCCGCGCGATACGGCGGCGAGGAATTCGCCGTGCTGCTGTCCGGTCTTTCGGTGGATGCGGCATTGGCTGTCGGGGAAAACATCCGAACAAACGTGGAAATGCTGTCCGCGGACAAATGGGCCACCACCGTCAGCATCGGTGTGGCGAGCATCGTGCCGAATGCATCGCTGCAGCCGACAGACCTGGTCGAAGCGGCCGACAAGGCGCTGTATGAGGCCAAATCGCGCGGGCGCAATCAATCGGTGGCAACGCAGAGAGAGAATCTGTCGCGCGTCGCGTAACGGATTCAATTTTCAAACAGCATGCGCGTGTGGGGCTTGCCCCGTTCGCGCGAACGAAAGCCACGCGCGCTCGTTCTCGCGCATCGCGCGAGGTGAGCTTTTGGTTCTGCCCCTAAAGCATGAGGGGCATGGAGCGCCGCGAGGCGCA
>CDFE01035233.1:0-10151 GCA_000826465.1 Acanthamoeba mauritaniensis | reverse complement strand
GGGTGTGGACCTGAGTGCTGGCGAAGGCGACGATGGAGCGCGGACGCTCGACGTAGTTCTGGCCCACGCCGGGCAGGTCGACCTTGACGTTGATGCCGTGGGATCGCAGGTGCGCAGCAGGGCCGACGCCCGAGAGCATCAGGATTTGGGGCGACCTTGCCACGCCCGCGCTCAGGATCACCTCTCGGTTGGCTCGCACCTGTTGTGCGTGCATGAGGAACGCCTGGTGCACGTGCTCTGTGTGGATTGTGGCGCTGATGCGCGATCGGTACCTTGACCCGGGTGAGGTCTTTGAGGTACTCGACGCCGTAGGCCGTGGCACTCTGGTCGATCAGCACCCGCAGCACTTGGGCGCCGCTTCGGAGCTTCAGGTTGCTCCTCGCCAGCCTCAGCTCCTGTGTGACCACCAAAAATTGTGGTGAGGCCTCTCCTCGCCATTGCACTGCAACCTCCGTGTTGGCCATCTCACGGAACTTAGTGCCAACCGATCATGTACCTCGGGCAGCCATATGTCGTAGGAGCTGAGACGCCTGCCATTGGTCATGGCCCGGTTCACAGTCCCCACTCCGATCCTGGGCGCACCAGTGAGTCACGCACCAGCAATTTGGCGGGGCGGGGGTGGTGCCAAGGTACGTGTTGTAGCCGTTCTCCATGTCCTCGGGCGTGGGGAAGCCCATGTTGGCGGCCGACTGGATCATGAGGTCCTGCCCGAAGTGCACGTCCTCGTCGTTGTCGATGTGGATCGCGACGGGGCCTGGAAAGTGGTGTGGTGTTGCAAGCGATTAAGTAGGGACATTGTGTTAAACAATGTGCGCTTCGGGGCCGCTACCATCCCCTCCGTGGAAGGGGCTGTCTCCGGCGAGGGGATGGGTCTCGGACTTCATGAAGTAGTGGAGGGCCTCGCTCGCGTTCAGACCGGGCCACTGCCACGCGTCGATGTCGCTCAGGCTCGGGCGATGGTGGAACGCTCCGAAGATGTTGCTTCCACCGCTGCCACAACACACGCACCATGTAAGCCCCAGTGCCCACTTGGGGGGGGGGAGCGCAACAGCTCGGCAGAGGAAGCCAAACGAACCCAAAGCCGTGGCCTTCGTAGACATGGAAGCGGCGGTTGAGGGCAGACTCGGAGGCCTCGGTGAAAGCGGCGCGCGAGAAGGTCGGATTCATGAGGGCCTCGTTCAGCTGGAAGCGCGGGATCAGTCGCTTCAGGTCCTCCTCCTCCGTCGGCTCTCCGCCGGCCTCCAGCAGCAGCACCGTTGCGTCCTCGATCTCTGACAGCCTTTGCTCCGTTGCAGCGGGCGGGTTAGTGAGTGTGCAGTGCTTGCGGTCAAGATCATCAAGGATTTTGGGATGTGCTGTGCCTTCGGGCCAGGGCGCAACCGGCTGGTCCCGCGCCGACGATGATGTAATCGAACTCCTCCATCGCGGGAGGAGGGGGCGGGGGAGGAGGGGCTTCGCCGCAGGACTTCATGATGTCTGGGTTTTTTCCCCCGATTGCGATCAGTCCGACTTGGGGAGGGTGCCCACAAGGCAAGTGTGGGGAGGTCAGGTCAGGTGCACGAACGAACCCTTGAAGTTGAAGTTGATCGCAGTCTCGCCCTGAACACAGCACAGAGCACACAGCGCCACCAACACGGTGGCCACCGCCACCCATCCACTCCTCTTCATTGCTGCACACCAAACTCAGTCGACCTCGCGAAACAACAACAACAATTGTTGGCGCTACAACGTTGGACCCAGTTGACCAGTCCCTTCCCTAATGCGCTCCACTTCTTCTTTTGTCCTTTTAAAGGAAAAGTGCAGATATTTTAATAATAACGTAATTATATGATTAACAAAATGGAGAAAAAATAACGAAAACGGGTTACACCATGGTCGACAGGTGTGTGTTGGTGGGCTGCTGGGGCCGTCGGCGCAGCAGCAACACCGCAGTCCCGGCTGCCGCGGCCATCAGGCACAGAGCCAGGCCTAGAACGCTGCCCGGGTCGTAGCCGTCGTTGGGCTCCGCCATCATCAGCAGCGAGCGGCCAGGCTGGGGATGGGCCTTGTTGTCGGCTTCAGCAGCAGTGTCGGTGTCCGCCTGGCGCTTCGCGACGTCGGCGCCCAAGGGCGACGCCAGTAAGGTGACGAAGGGCAGTGTAGTGAAGACGCCACTGGAGCGAGGCGACGGCGTGCGCGACGCGTCGCCCTGGCCGCCGGGCGCAGAGGTCCCTGCGGGGCTGCGGCTGGCCGAGCGGCTGGGGGAAACAGACCGGGAGGGCGTAGCGGTGGCGGAGGGCGAGGGGGAAACTGACCGACTGACCGAGGCCGTGGCGGTGGCGGAGGTGGTCGGCGTCGTCGAGCGCGTGGCCGACGGGGTGGTGAAGGGGACCAGGGTGACGAAGGGCAACACCGTGAAGTCCCCCTTGGAGGGCGTCGCCGACGCCGCGCTGGGGCTGGGGCTTGAGGTGGCTGTGGGCGAGCGCGTGGGCGAGACCGAAACGAAGCCCACTGACGACGATGGCGGCTCGGGGCCCACTGACGACGGCGACGGCGACGTGGAGGGCGACCTTGACCCGCTAGACCCTGGCGAGGGGCCGGCTGCGGCGGGGGTCGGGCTGGGCGAAGTCGATGGCGGGGTAGGGGTGGCCGAGCGCGAGGGCGAGACGGTGGTGAACGGTACGAGCGAGACAAAGGGCAGTTGCGTGAACTCGCCCTTGGAGGGCGACGCCGAAGCCTCGCTGGGACTGGGCGAGAAGCTGGCGCTGGCCGAGCGCGTGGGCGACCGGGAGGGCGAGCCGGTCGGCGTGAGCGAGGGCGAGGGCGATGGTGACCGGGAGATGCTGGGCGTGAGCGACGGCGTGCGCGTGCTGGAGCGGGTGGGCGACGGCGTGCGCGAGCTCGTGGGCGTGGTCGACTTGGAGGGCGAGTTGGAGGGCGTTTGGGAGCGGGTGGGCGATGGCGTGCGTGAGTTGGAGGGCGTCTGCGAGCGGGTGGGCGACGGCGTGCGCGTGCTGGAGCGGGTGGGCGACGGCGTGCGCGAGCTGGTTGATGTGATCGAGGTTGAGGGCGTCGGCGTGCGGGTGATGGTGGGCGACGGCGACGGTGTGCGGGTGCTGGTCGGCGTGCGGGAGCTTGTGGGCGAGTTGGAAGGCGACAAGGAGATAGAGGGCGTGGCCGACCGAGAGGCCGATTTGGAAGGCGACGAGGTGCGACTCGGCGAGGCCGAGGGCGTGCTCGATCTCGAGGAGCTGGGCGAGGCCGAGTTGGACGGCGACGACGTAACGGAGGGAGTCGGAGTGGGTGAGTTGGTCGGAGATGCGGGCGGCGATGGGGGCGGCGTGCGCGAGGCAGTGGGTGAGGCCGAGGCCGATGGCGTCATAGTGGGCGAGCTCGAGCCCGAGGGCAAGGGCGTGCGTGTGGGCGACTGAGACGGCGCGCGGGGAGAGGTGGCGGCCGCGTGCGAAGCAAAGGGCGAGCGGCTGGGGGTGAGCGAGATCGTCGGGCTGGTCGAGGGAGTGTGCGACGGCGAGCGGGTCGGGGTGCGGCTGGCCGACGGCGACCGCGACGGCGAGCGGGTCGGCCGGGGCGTCAGTGACTCGGAGGCGGTGGGCGATGGGGACTGCGTGGGCGTGTGAGAGGGCGACGGCGGTGGCGTGTGGGAGCGGGAAGGCGACGGCATCGCGGAGAGGGAGCCGGAGGGCGTGGGCGTGGGCGGGTTGGAGGGTGTCGACGTAACGGAGGGCGAGGGCGAGGGCGAATTGGAGTGGGAGGGCGTGGGCGTGCGCGTCGGCGAGCGGGAGGTGCTGATTGACGGCGTGACGGAGATGGTGGGCGTAACCGAGCGCGTGACGATGGGAGTACGCGTGTTGGACGGCGAGCGCGAGGCACTGGGCGTGCGCGATGGCGTGCGCGAGTTGGAGGGTGTGGATGAGGGCGAGCGCGAGATGGTAGGCGTGATCGACGGAGTATGGGAGATGGTGGGCGACACGGTGGGGGTGCGTGACGGCGTGCGAGACGGGCTGCGCGTGTTGGACGGCGAGTTGGGGGCGCTAGGCGAGCGGGAGGGCGAGCGCAAGTTGGAGGGTGTGGACGATGGCGAGCGCGAGATGGTAGGCGTGATCGACGGAGTGTGGGAGATGGTGGGCGACGCCGTCGGCGTGGTAGACGGCGTGCGGGTGGGCGTGCGAGAGCTGGACGGCGTCGGCGAGTTGGACGGTGTAGTCGTTGGGGTGAGGGAGATAGTGGGCGACGGCGTACGCGAGTTGGATGGCGAAGTCGACCTCGAAGGGGTTGCCGATCTGGAAGGCGAAGGGGTGCGCGAATTGGACGGCGTAGACGAACTAGATGGCGTGGGCGACCGGGTGGGCGACGTGGTGAGCGAGATCGAGGCCGTGGGCGACGGCGATCTAGTACCCGTCGGCGTGGTTGACGGCGTTGACGTCGACGAGGCCGTGCTCGAGGGAGTGCGTGTCGGGGTGTGCGACGGCGTGCGTGTGGCGGAGGGCGTGGCCGAGCTGGTGGGTGTCGACGAGCGTGAACCGGAGGGTGAAGGCGACGGCGCGCGAGTGGCCGAGTTGGTAGGCGATGCGGTGGGCGATGGAGTCCCCGAAACAGAGGGTGTGGACGACTGAGTAGGCGAGGGCGTGACCGACGACGTTGGCGAGCTGGTCCGCGTAGGCGATCTGGTGGGCGATGGTGTGCCAGTGGTCGAGGGCGTGATTGATCTGGACGGCGACGGCGAGCGGGTACCCGAGGGCGTGACCGACTGGGTGGGCGACGGCGAGCGGGAGCCGGTGGGCGTGACCGAGCTTGTGGGCGTGACCGAGCTGGTGGACGACGGCGAGCTGGTGGCCGTGGGTGTTACCGAAATAGTGGGTGTCGGTGTTCTCGTGGCCGAGCTTGACGGCGTGCTGGAGCTGGTCGGGGTGGGTGATTGTGTTCTCGAGCTAGACGGCGTGCTGGAGCTGGTCGGGGACACCGAAAGCGTTGGCGACACGGTCGGGGTGGGCGACTGCGTCTTCGAGCTTGTGGGCGTCGGCGTTGTCGAGGGCGATACAGTGCGCGTGGCAGAGGGCGTCGAGGTAGAAGTTGTCGAAGGCGTGGGTGTCAATGTCGACGTGCTCGATGGGCGGCTTGTCGGGGTGGGCGACGGAGTGCGCGTGTTCGAGGCGGTAACACTCGGGGTGGGCGTCTGCGTGCGCGAGCTGGTGGGCGTCGACGTAGGTGTGCGCGTGGTCGACGGAGTATCGGTCGAAGTGGGAGTGGGGCTGGACGTCGCCGTGCCGGTGGGCGAGGGTGTGCGGGTCGCGGTCGGCGTGCGCGTGCCGGTCGGCGATGCCGATCTGGTGGGCGACCGGGTGGCAGAGGGCGAAACGGTGGGCGATGGTGTGCGCGTGTTTGTCGGCGAGTACGAGCGTGACGGGCTCGGCGTGGTGGTGGGCGACTGCGTGCGAGATGGGGTGGGCGACTGCGTGACAAGTGGCGACTGCGTGCTGGACCGGCTGGGGGTCATTGTCGGCGTGGCTGAATTTGACGGGGTACGGGAGGGCGACCGCGACAGTGCTGGCGTCCGAGTCGACGACGGCGAGATCGAGCTGGACGGCGATTGGGTGGGCGACTGAGACAGTGTCGGCGAGGCCGACGGCAGCGACGTAGGCGTGATCGACGGGGTGACCGATGACGTGGGGCTTTGCGTGGGTGACCGGGTACTGGAGTGGGTTGGCGACCCAGTGGGAGAGCGCGTCGGCGTAACAGACTGCGTCACGCTCGGCGTAGGGGAGTTGGTGGGTGGCTGTGTAGGCGACTGGGTCGGTGTGACAGTCGGCGTCACTGAAGCGGTGGGTGACTGGGTTGGCGACTGCGTCGGCGAATAGGTGGGCGAGTTGGTCGGCGACTGCGTCGGCGGGACAGTAGGCATCGCCGTGGGCGTTGCGCTCCGCGTCGGGGACTGGGTGGGCGACGGGGTGGGTGAGTTCGTGGGCGACTGGGTGGGGGAGTTAGTCGGCGACTGGGTGGGCGAGTTGGTGGGCGTCTGGGTCGGCGTGACAGTCGGCGTCACTGTGGGCGTTACACTCGGCGAGTTGGTCGGTGGCGGAGTGTTGGTGGGCGACTGAGTTGGAGTGTTGGTGGGAGATCGCGTGGGTGACTGAGTAGGTGACGGCGTGGCGGAGGGCGACCACGTGGGCGACGGGGTTAGCGAGTTCGTGGGCGACGGGGTCGGTGACTGGGTCGGCGAGTTGGTCGGCGACGGCGTGGGCGACTGGGTCGGCGAGTTTGACGGCGAATTGGTCGGCGATGGCGTGTTGGACGGTGAGGGCGTGTGCGAAGGCGTGGGCGACTTGGTGGGCGACTGCGTAGGTGTCAGTGACGGAGTGTTGGAGGGTGACGCCGTGGGGGGCTGAGTAGGTGACTGTGTGGGCGAGCTAGACGGCGACGGGGTCGGCGACGGAGTGTTGGTTGGTGACTGTGTCGGCGATTTGCTGGGCGAGGAGGTTGGCGATGGAGTACTGGACGGTGATTGAGTCGGTGACGGCGTGGGCGAGTTGGATGGTGACTGTGTGGGCGAGCTAGATGGTGACTGTGTCGGCGACTGCGTGGGCGAGTTGGACGGCGAAGGAGTGTTGGAGGGCGACTGCGTGGGCGATTGGGTTGGTGACGGGGTGTTGGAGGGCGACTGAGTGGGTGAGTTGGTTGGCGCTTGCGTAGGTGACGGAGTGTTGGAGGGCGACTGCGTGGGCGAGTTTGATGGAGAAACCGTGGGCGACCGAGTCGGCGACGGCGTGTTGGTGGGCGAGGACGTAGGCGACTGCGAGGGCGAGTTTGACGGAGACTGCGTGGGCGACTGAGTTGGTGACGGCGTGTTGGAGGGTGACTGTGTGGGCGAGTTAGAAGGCGACTGTGTAGGTGAGGGAGTGTTGGAGGGCGACGGCGTGGGCAAGTTGGACGCAGACTGCGTGGGCGACTGAGTTGGTGACGGCGTGGTGGAGGGCGACCGTGTGGGTGACTGGGTCGGCGACGGAGTGGTGGAAGGCGACGGTGTGGGCGAGTTCGATGGCGACTGCGTGGGTGAGTTGGTCGGCGACGCAGTGCTGGAAGGTGACTGGGTCGGCGACGGAGTGTTGGAGGGTGACGACGTGGGCGAGTACGACGGCGACTGAGTCGGCGACGGCGTGCTGGAAGGTGACTGGGTGGGCGAGTTCGACGGCGACGGAGTGTTGGAGGGCGACTGGGTGGGCGAGTTCGATGGAGACCGGGTGGGCGAGTTGGTCGGTGATGGTGTCGCAGAAGGCGACTGTGTGGGCGAGCTAGTAGGCGACTGCGTCGGTGAGGGAGTGTTGGACGGCGACGGCGTGGGCGAGTTGGATGGCGACTGCGTGGGCGACTGGGTCGGCGACGACGTCTGCGAGGGAGACGGCGTGGGCGACTGGGTCGGAGAGTTGGACGGAGATGGGGTCGGTGACGGAGTGGTGGAGGGTGAGTGCGTAGTCGACTGAGTGGGCGAGTTGGTCGGCGACGGAGTATTGGAGGGCGACTGCGTGGGCATGCTCGAAGGCGACTGCGTCGGCGAGGGAGTGTTGGACGGCGACGGCGTGGGTGAGTTCGACGGCGACTGCGTGGGGGGCTGGGTCGGCGACGGAGTGTTGGACGGTGACTGCGTGGGCGACTGAGTTGGTGACGGAGTGGTGGAAGGCGACGGAGTGGGCGAGTTCGATGGCGACTGCGTGGGTGAGTTGGTCGGCGACGCAGTGCTGGAGGGTGACGACGTGGGCGAGTTCGACGGCGAGGGAGTGGGCGACGGCGAGGGAGTGTTGGAGGGCGACTGGGTGGGCGAGTTCGACGGAGACCGGGTGGGCGAGTTGGTCGGTGATGATGTCGCAGAAGGCGACTGTGTGGGCGAGCTAGTAGGCGACTGCGTCGGTGAGGGAGTATTGGACGGAGACGGCGTGGGCGAGTTCGACGCAGACTGTGTGGGCGAGTTGGTAGGCGACGGAGTGTTGGAGGGCGACTGCGTGGGCGAGTTGGTCGGCGACGCCGTGTTGGAGGGCGACGGCGTGGGCGAATGAGTCGGCGATGGCGTGCTTGACGGCGACTGAGTAGGCGACGGGGTTGGGGATGGAGTTTGTGACGGGGTGGTGGAGGGCGACTGGGTCGGCGACGGAGTGTTTGATGGTGACTGTGACGGCGAGGGCGTGGGCGAGTTGGTCGGTGAGGGAGTATTGGAAGGCGACTGCGTGGGCGAATTGGTGGGCGATTGCGTGGGCGACGGCGTGTTGGTGGGCGACTGCGTGGGTGAGTTGGTCGGTGACGGAGTGTTGGACGGCGACTGCGTGGGCGACTGTGTGGGCGACGGAGTGTTGGAGGGCGACTGGGTCGGCGATGGCGTGGTGGATGGTGATTGTGTGGGCGACTGAGTCGGCGACGGAGTGTTGGAGGGCGACTGCGTGGGCGAGTTGGTCGGGGAGGGAGTGTTGGAGGGCGACGGCGTGGGCGAGTTCGAAGGAGACTGCGTGGGCGACTGTGTCGGCGAGTTAGTCGGCGACGGAGTGTTGGAGGGTGACTGCGTGGGAGAGCTAGACGGAGACTGAGTAGGTGACTGTGTCGGCGACGGAGTGGTGGAGGGCGACTGCGTGGGCGAGTTGGACGGCGACGGCGTGGTGGAAGGCGATGGCGTGGGCGAGTTCGATGGCGACTGGGTGGGCGAGTTTGATGGTGACTGCGTGGGCGACTGGGTCGGTGAGTTGGTCGGCGAGGGCGTGTTAGACGGCGATGGCGTATTTGAAGGCGAGGGCGTGCTCGAAGGGGATGGCGTGTTGGACGGCGAGGGCGTGTGCGAGGGCGACGGCGTGTTGGACGGCGATGGTGTGCTCGACGGCGAGGGTGTGTTGGACGGCGACGGCGACGGCGTGTGCGAGGGCGAGGGCGTGGTGGACGGCGATGGTGTGTTGGACGGCGTGTGCGAGGGCGAGGGCGTGTTGGACGGCGATGGTGTGTTGGACGGTGAGGGCGTGTTGGTAGGCGATGGCGTGTTGGAGGGCGAAGGCGTATTCGATGGCGAGGGCGTGTTGGACTGTGTGGGCGAGGTAGACGGAGACTGCGTGGGCGACTGAGTCGGCGACGGAGTGTTGGAGGGCGATGGAGTATTGGACGGTGAGGGTGTGTTTGACGGCGACGGCCTATTCGAAGGCGAGGGCGAGTTCGAAGGCGAGGGCGTGTTGGACGGCGAGGGCGTATTCGAAGGCGAGGGTGTGCTGGACGGCGAGGGTGTGTTGGAAGGTGAGGGCGTATTCGACGGTGAGGGCGTGTTGGACGGCGAGGGCATGCTGGAGGGCGAGGGCGTGCTGGAAGGCGACTGCGAGGGTGTGTTAGACGGCGAGGGTGTGTTTGAAGGCAAGGGCGTATTCGATGGTGAGGGCGTGCTGGAGGGCGAGGGCGTGCTGGAGGGCGTGGTGGTAGGCGAGGGCGTGCTGGACGGCGAGGGTGTGGTGGTAGGCGAGGGCGTGCTGGACGGCGTGTTGGAAGGCGAGGGCGTGTTTGAGGGCGAGGGTGTGGTGGTAGGCGAGGGCGTGCTGGAGGGCGAGGGCGTGTTCGAGGGCGAGGCCGTATTCGAAGGCGAGGGCGTGTTGGAAGGCGAGGGCGTGTTTGAGGGCGAGGGCGTGTTCGAAGGCGAGGGCGTATTGGTCGGTGAGGGCGTATTCGACGGCGAGGGCGTGTTGGACGGCGAGGGCGTATTGGACGGCGAGGGCGTGTTTGAGGGTGAGGGCGTGTTCGAAGGCGAGGGCGTATTCGAGGGCGAGGGCGTGTTGGACGGTGAGGGCGTGTTCGAAGGCGACAGCGTGTTGGACGGCGACGGCGTGTTCGAGGGTGACGGGGTGTTCGAGGGCGTGTTCGACGGCGACGGCGTGTTCGAGGGAGCCGGCGTGCTGGACGGCGAGGGCGTGTTCGAAGGCGAGGGCGTGTTGGACGGCGACGGCGTGCTGGACGGCGAGGGCGTGTTTGAAGGCGAGGGCGTGTTCGAAGGCGAGGGCGTGTTGGACGGTGAGGGCGTGTTCGAAGGCGAGGACGTGTTGGACGGCGACGGCGTGTTGGAAGGCGAGGGCGTATTCGAGGGCGAGGGCGTGTTGGACGGCGACGGCGTGCTGGACGGCGAGGGCGTGTTTGAAGGCGAGGGC
>CDFE01035157.1:0-14045 GCA_000826465.1 Acanthamoeba mauritaniensis | reverse complement strand
GGGTGGGCGACCACCCGGGAATCCACCGTGCGGTATCCTTTTTGATTGCTTCTTTTCCACTACCACTACTGCCACTGTCTAATTACCATAAATCACAAAAACAACATTAAAACAAAGGAAACCCTGACACACTTTTTCTCAACTCATTGTCATTGCCAGCTCATCCTTTCCCTAATGTCCCCTTTTCATCACCACTTCCTTTATTTTATCCATATTTTACCTTCACACTGAACCTGGCCCTGAACAAGATTTAACCATTTCCAAATGCCTCATCAACCACAATAGAAAACACCATACATCAAAAAAAAAGATCATCAAAGCAAAGGAAACACTTTTAGTAACTCTTTTGATTTCACAAAACACAAAATCAGCATAAAGGCTACAAAGTGTAAGTCACATGCAAAAAACAGCATTAGTGTCCTTTCTATATTAAGTTGCTCCCATTTTTATCTTGTTATTTTTAAACATATTAACTCAATCTCACTTCTTGGTTCAGAACTGACACAGTCATTGGAGTATCAATTCATATGAGTGCAAGATGATGAAAGGTCAAGATGTCAGCTGGCCAGCCCTCTGCCATTGTTGCTCTTAGAAGTTTCTCCTTCTCTTGCCCTTGCCTGAGGGTCCTCTCCACATCCAGCCTCAATTCCAATTTTTTTTCTAATTGTTTTTGTTTTAAATTGACTAAATAACGTTTATTTAAAGTCTGGGGTGGCGGAGCCGAGGTAGGTGCGGACGTCTGCTGGGGTCACCTTCACGATCTTCGCCCGCACGGTGGGCTTTCCCAGTCGTCGATGGGCCTCGTAGCGATGGCACCCGCCGAAGGCAAAGTAGTAGTTGTTGGTCGGGTCGCGGCCCTGCACCCACATGACGTCGATGGGCGGCACGAGGTGTCGCGTGGCCGGGTCGCTCAGTGTGCCCATGATGGACTCCACCTTGGCATTGTCGATCTCGAGCGGCAGTCCGCGGGCGATGGCGGCGAAGGGCATCTCGTGGATCTCTGCCACGCTTCTGGTGTGGATGCTCATGTCGTCCTCCCCCTCCAGCTCCTGCTTCTGCATGCCGCCGCTCGTTGTCGTCTGTGCTTGGGCCATCGTTTTGGGTGATAGGTGTGGGCGGCTTGGGTCGTTTGTTGGTTTGGGCACGTTTAGCGGAGTGAACCGGTTTTGTGGGACCTCTCGGCGATTCGTCTGTCGTTCCCCGTTGGCTTTACCCTTTTGGGGATTTTACCCACATTTCCAGGAATTCAAAAAAACAACTGCTTTTAAAACAAAAGAAAAAGAAAAAGAAAAAGAAATCTCATTCATAAAAACAAAACAAAGGCATTCTCATTTTGTATTCCGGAATAAGTCTATTGCAAACAACAAGGGCGAACGCAGGCAAGACGTTTCTACACGCGCAGCAGAAGTCGTACACGCACGCACATTCACATCACATCTCGAGCACCGCATTCACATCGAGACACGCACACAAGATAGATCCATCCAAAACAAGATGAGCAGTAAAATCAGCCAAGCGGAAAAGGGATCGCTGCAGCAGCTCGTGTTGCTGGACGACGATGAGGTGCGACAAGCGATCACCGCACGTGAGGCCATCAAGGTTGTTGGCGAGGCCTTTGTCCAGCTTCACACCAAGGACGCCCAGGTACGCCGAATTCTTGCCCAGTCCACCGGACCAAAGTCTTTGTGCATCTTTTTCATTGATTGACATCTGTGATTGCAAATTTCTGCTGACAAATGGACTTAATAATTTCACAATGCATTGATTGGCTGTCCTTTGTGCTGCCCTGCCACATTATAATAAACCATTTATTGTCTCATGGTTTGAAGGCATTTTTCGTCAATGGCACCCTGGGTAGGGCGGGGTGAGGCTTCTCCCTTTTTCTCACTTCTCTCTAACCTCTGTTCTACCCCGGCAGGCCAAACCAGTTTTATTTATTATATTACATTAGATTATTATATAATTGTTAGTTCTATTTCTCCACTCACCCCACCCACTGCGCTGATGACGCTCTTCAGGTGCCGCTTCGCACCGGCATCGCCACCAGCGAACCAGGCGCCGCCACCTTCTTCATGCCGGCGCGAGTCGCCAAGACCGGCGCGCTCGGTATCAAGCTCGGTACCGCACGCGCCTCAGCCGGCCATTTTTGTTCGGGCTCTACCATGCAAACATTCCTCACCCCGTTCTCTGTTTTACCTCCGATCCCTCTTTATCTCTCTGTGTGCCGTGCGTGTGCGGTGAAACAGTGAGCGTGCGACCAAGCAACGCCGGCCGTGGACTTCCCACCGTGCCGGCCGTTGTAATGCTGCTCGACGAACCCACCGGCCTGCCCGTCGCACTCATGCAGGCATGCGTTCTCTCTCTTCTCCGTTTGGTTTGCGTTCCACTACGGTTGTTGCTGACTTTTCTTTTCTTCTTTTTTTCCTGCTTTTCCTTCTACAGGCTACGCAGCTGACGGCCATCCGCACTGCGGCGGGCTCCGCTGTCGCCACCAACGCGCTGGCCAAGAAGAACGCACACGTCATGGTGGTGTTCGGTATGCCCATGGCGCCAAAGCTCTGCGACTACAGCAATGCGCACGTTGCACAGTTAGTCACTGAGTGAGAGCCGGGTCGTGTGTTGGTGGGGACAGGTGTGGGCGAGCAAGCGCAGGCTCATATTGAGGCTATCTGCACCGTGCGAAGTATTAAGGAGGCACGTCGTGATTGCGTGTGTCGTCACATGTACGCACACGTCTATACGAGCGCTGCTTTGCTGACATAAAATCACACACACACACACACACACAGGTTTACCTCATCAACCGAACTAAGTCGAAAGCGCTCGACCTGCAGCAGCGCTACCAGGCCGCCGTGGGTAACGGCTACACCGAAATTACCTGGCACGTCGTTGACAAGGACTCTGAAGGTACCACGCACGCACCATCCAGCTATGTGCAAAGTTGTTGTTCCCCTTCTCACGCCTATGTGATTGTGGTGTTATCGTTGTGTAGATGAGAACAAGGCCGTGAGTCGGGCGGACATCATCGTGACCGCCACCAACTCCTCCAAACCCATCTTCAACGGCAAGTACCTGAAGCCCGGCGTGCACATCAACGCCATCGGTGCCCGAATCCCTCTCCTTAAATTTTAAGAACTATTATTTGTCTTTCTCCTGGCGTCACTCGCTGATTCGGTATGGTGCTCTTCGCAGGGTCGTATTCTCATTCGATGCAGGAGCTGGACGAAACGACTGTACAGAGCGCCAAGGTACGACCATGGCCTCGCCCACACACGCTGCCTTGAATGGATTGCATGTTGCGGTTGGTTCACCAAAATAGCACCATTGCAGATCGTGGTTGATAACCGCGAGGCGGCGCTGAAGGAGGCCGGCGACATCGTGGTTCCCCTCGAGAAGGGTCTCATCACCACCAGCAGCATAGTCGCCGAACTGGGCCAGGTCCTGGCCGAAGAACTGGAGGTGCGTCAGTCGGACGCGGACATCACGCTGTTCAAGTCCGTGGGCAACGCCGTGCAGGACGTGTCGGTGGCCCACGCCGTCTTCCTCGCCGCTAAGAAGCGCGGTCTCGGCGAGCGCATCGCCTTCAATCCCACCGCCGCCCGCCTCTAAGTCATTGTCTCAGAAGAACAACCGTTGATGATGAAGAAAGACCAAACCCCAAACTGAAGAGAAAGAGAGCACTCTTGCTTGAAGTCTTTGGCAAAACAAAGTTTGTTTCACAACAAACTGGGGAAAGGCATTGGTTGGTGATGGCACAGAAACAACAGGAGCTCTTAGAGGGAGATCTTCCAGTCCTCGTTGAAGAGGACTTCAGTGGAAGAGGGCAGGGTCCACTGCCACCACACCTGGGTGTCCTTGTTCTCCATGTGGCAATCGAAGATCTTCGTGTGGTGTGTGCGTGAGCGTGTGCGTGTGCGGTGAGTTTGTGTCGACGGTGCGTGTGCGGTTGCGCGCGGAGCGCGTACCCAGAGGATGCACTTCTTGATCTGGTAGAAGGACTCGAAGTAGGCGTCCATGGGGTTGTTGGTCCTCTCGACGTCGAAGCCGATCTCGCACTCGGAGCCGTGGATGTAGGCCTGCGGGCGGATCTGGGTGTTGACCTGCGCGGCGAGCTCAATGCCGGCCGAGATGATCAGCAGGTCGAGCTCCACGTCGCCCTGCGCGGTGAAGGTCGCGCCAGGAATGAGCTCTGCACCACGCACGCGTCAGTGATCGAAGTTTTAAAAAAAAAACACCAATCGAAAGTGTGGAGGGAGCCTCACCAACAAGGGCGGAGAGCTCAGAGTCGCAGATGGACCAGCCCCAGTCGACGTTGAGGGTCACGCCAGCGCTGGCCGAGAAGACGACGGGGATCACGCTGATCCACACAACGTACGAGGCTGTGTCACACGTGTGTCGTGTGAGTCGAGCGAGAAAGAGCGAAAGAGAAGGAAATGAAAAAGAACGAAAGCGACGGACAAGGCGGTACCGGAGATGACGGGGGAGGTGTGGAAGAGGTTGTAGGTGTGCTCCATGCAGTCGACCTGGGGGAAGGGCTGGTCGATGACGGTCTGGCCCAGGAAGACGAGCGAGAACTGGTCGGCGAGGTGGACACCGTTGTCGGCGCCGTAGATGGCCTCGGCGGTGAAGACGGTGGCGGTCTCGGTGAAGAGGGTGACGGCACCGGTCACCTCGGCGAGGCCCTCGTAGTTGAAGTACTTCTGGTTGCAGTCGAAGTTGGTGCCGATGAAGAGCTCGCCGTGGAGGTCGAGGTTGACGTCGCGGCCACCGATCACCAGGTCCTTGGTGTACGAGCGGTTGAAGGGGAAGTCCGAGCCATCGACCAACGCCGACAGCTGCATGTCCAGGGTCTCGTCGTTCTGGGGCATGTACTCCTTGAGCAGACGCCTGATGTTCGACCTCAGGTTGGGCTCTGTGGACGCGTCAGACCACACAATTGTGAGCTGACACTGAGCGTGAAAGAACGAAAGCGAAGGTGGGGGGGAGGCTGTGTACCCTTCCTGAAGAGCCTGATGGCCTTCTCGACGATCTTGGAGGGCGGGACGACGGAGGGACCGGCGTTCTTGATGGCGGCGAGCATGGTGGCGAGCTGCTGCACGTCGTACGAGGGCGTGGCGGCGAGCAGGTCCACGAGGACCTTACCTCCGGCCTTGGCCGCAGGGCTGTACAGCTTCTTCAACACAGTACCGTAGGCAAGCAGAGCAGCGTGCCTGTGTGTCAGTGTGTCGTGTGTCGTGAGATTAGGAGTTGAGAAAGACGTGATGACGAGGGAGGGAACGCACTTCGTCTTGGAGTCATGGGCGGCCATGGCGATGGAGTGGAGCGAGCCAGCGAGGGCCGAGGTGGGCGTCTGCAGGGTGGCGGCGGTGACGATGGCGTGCAGCCGGACATCGGCGTCGGCCGACGACAGACCGTACTTGATCAGGCTCTTGCTGTCGTCCAGCGCCGCGAGGAGGTAGAACAGACGGTCGCGCAGCACCTGGCTGCTCATCACGTCGGCCTTCTTCAGGTAGTTCTCCAGAATGTTCATGTCCCTGTTTGCCCAACACACGACACACGACACAACGCACACGCCAGCATGGTGACGTCAGCAGGGCGCTCAACGATGGGTGTTTTTGAGGAGGCGGTGCGTACTCCTTGTGGACCTTAAGGTAGCGGATGACGCGGGTGATCTGGCTGAAGGCGTGGGCGTCGCCCTCGGAGGAGAAGATCTTGCTGAGCTCCTCGGCGACATCCATCGGCTGAGGGTTCTGGGCCTTGAACAGGGCCGCCTTGGCCGAGTAGCCGTGGAACGAGTCCGTCAGGAACGTGCGGTTGCCGCGGAGGCCGGCAAAGTCGTACGTCTCCTCGGGGTTGAAGCGGCTGGACGCAGTCTGTGCGTGTTGTGTGCGGTGTGTGCGTGTGTGAGCCACATTGGGCGTACCGCACACACGCAGACACACACGGCCGATGTCACGTACCCTCATGGGACCCTTGACCATGTTGACCTGCTGGAGGTTGACGTTCATCTGACCGTTGGAGAGCATGAACATGTTGAATCCGTTGTTGTCCCTCTTGCCCTGTTGCCACAGTACCGCACGACACACACCGCACACGCACGCACACACAGTCAGCAGTTGTTTTTTCCCCATGGGGAAAAGAGTGGGGGGGTGGTACCTGGCCGTGCTGGGCGGGGGGCGTGTTGACGAGGAGGACCTTCTGGCTGAAGCTGGTGGACTGGATGTAGCCGGCCGGGTGGACGGACACGCCCTGGTTGGCGTTGAGGATGAGGTCGCTCGCCGAGAGGTTGGGGTCGGTGGCGAACTTGGTGAAGTCCTTCTGGTCGAACGACTTGGCAACGTTCAGGCCTGGTTACGCCCACACACAGCACCACCGCACACGACACGACACGCGCGTACGATTAGTTTGTTTGTTTGTGTGTTTTTGCTCCGCGTGAAGCAAAACAAGAAAGAAGCGTGGTGGTCGCACTGTTGTCGGCGTGCTTCGAGCCCACGAAGTCGGAGGTGTGGACACCGATCAGATCGGTCTCCTGGTACTTGAAGGTCTGCTGGTTGGCAGGCACCACCCTGGTCTGGAACTGGTTGATCGCGCCAGCCTGCAATGGAGGGAGGAAAAGGCACAAGGGTTAATATCTAGAACGTTCGAAAGGCCTTAGACGAGTAGGGGATGTTGGTGTTGGTGGTTACCTTGACGTTGACAAAGTAGGGGGAGTCGGCGGTGTTGTACCAGATCTTGACGATCTCGCCGGTCTTGAGCTGCTGGAAGAACATGTTGGCGCCGAGAGCGTTGTTGCTGCCCAGACCGATGAGCGTGGCCTTCTCCTTGAAGATGACCTCGCTGGCCGAGAGCGAGTTCTGACCCACGTTCACGGTGGTATCGAACATGTTCATCACAAACCTGCGGCCGCCCACGCCAAGATGCGAAAAGTAGAGAAAGAACGAAAGCGACGAGCGTGGTCAGAAAGAACGAAAAAGATAAACGCCGCGTTCCAGCGAAAGAGCGAAAGCGAGTCTCGGGCGGGGGAAGAGTACAGGTAGGAGGTGGCGTCCATGTCGGTACACTGGTAGACGACGGTGCTGTTCATGAGGGCAATCGAGCCACCGCCGGGCTGGAGGGTGAGCGAATCAGCGTGGCGAGCATCCACGCTCGAACCCATGCCGAACACGAACTCCTGACCTGCGATGAGCGTGACAGTGAGCGAACTCGTATCAATGGAGCGGATCTACGGTCGCAAGGTAACCAATGCTCGCCTCGTGTGCGGATTAGCTCACTTTGCCCGCAGGTTAAGGTGGCGCTGCAATTTCATTAGCCCATTAATTTAGGTCCGAAGGCAGAAGAAGAAGAGGATGGAGTAAAGATGCATCGTCTTGCAGTCGAAGAAGATGAAGAAGAAGCTTCTGGGTTGTGGGTTCTGCAAAGGCGCATCATAGATGGCCGGAGTCGGTTTTGGAGTGTGTTTGTGCGAGCAGGAAGGTTACTCACCTTTCTGGTAGGTCAGCTGGCTGGGCTGGGCGGCGACATAGGCGGCCAGCAGGACGACCACGAGGAGCGAAAGCGCCTTCATCTTGGTTGGGGCACAAGTGAAAGTGGTAGTAGTAGTAGAAGAGGATGGATTGAGAGTGGTCCTACTTCCGCTGCTGCTGTTTTTTTCCTGGCGTGTGCTGTGGTGGGTGAAGAACAAGAAGAGGAGAGTGTACGAAGGCACACAACCACAGTAGTAGTACCAGCTGGCGGCCAAACGCGTCAACAAATTAACCACCGCTACGGCGATTGGCCGAGAGATGTCTGTTGCGCGTGCTGATGAGCTTTCGGTCGCAGTTTCCGTGCGGACGCGGCACATGTCCAGTTTTATCCCGGCACGGATTAAGTGTTTTCGGAGTCCCAGCAAAGGATCTCCTCGCACACGCCGAATTCCGTTTTGTGCGAACCACCATTTATCCTGCCGGACCCCACACACCCCACACCCGAGTGTCGTGCCTTCAAACCGCACACACCCCACACCACCCCAGTCGTGGCGTCTCTGCACCGCGATAGGCCCGCGTCGCGTTCGCAGAACGCAGCCCCGTGGTGCGACCAGGTCAAAAACAAACCCCAGGCAACGCGACCACGGAGAAGGGCCGAAACAAACTCTAACGCCACACAAACTAAACGTCAACACAGGCCCGGGACAACGACGATATGGCGGTGCTGGGCGAGACGAAGGAGAAGGGGGTGGAGATCTTCCTCACCCTGGTGGAAATCTGTACGGCCATCACGGCCATCGTGCTCGCCGCCCTCGCCCTGCAGCAGTCGGCCACCAGCGACCCGTGCGAGATGAAGGATTACAACGCCACCCTGGCCAACGAGACGATGGCGGAGAATAACGGCACCTCGTTCTTCGACGAGACATGCTTCATCATGAACGATACGAAGCAAATCTGCTGCGGCCGGGACCAGGGCGCGGTCCTCATCAACGCCGGCGTGTTGCAGCTCTCTGGCGTCGTCTTCATTCTCCTCTCCATCCGATTGATCGTCACCGTCTGGCGCTGCTGCGAGGTGCGGAAGGAGCCCCTGAACGGCCCCATGAGCAAAGGATCCATTAATGCCGGCCTCTGATGATCCCAAAATCAGCAAATGTAAAGCCCCCTATTTATTTCATTAATTTATTAATCAAATCCATTACAATCGATTCACTCGATTGTTCATCTCCTCTTCCTCCTCTCCTACACGCATCTTCATTGCATTTCCATCTTTCTTGTTTTTCATTGTATATGCTGCAGCAGCGCTGCCGGGAAGCCGGCGAGGAAGTGATGTCCGTTGTGGGTGCGCGGCTTGGTGAGATGGCACGAAAGGAAGAGAGTGCGAGCTGGCGTGGGCCTACTCCTTGGACTTGTGGGCCAGTGCGGCCGCGTTCTTCTCCCAGTTGACGCCGTCGAAGGGGACGACGCGCATCTCCTTCACCGTGCCCCGGTCCAGACATCTTGCGTTGACCGAGTAGCCATCGGGGTCTGTGCACAGCGTTGACGTGCAATGGCCAACGCACACGCACGCACACGACACAACACGACACACGACACAACACGACACACGACACAACACGACACACGAGACGTGAGGTGGTGGCCACACGTGCAAGAGGAGGTGGAGGGGAAGACGCACTGGACCGGGGAATGTAGAATGACCCGACGCCGCAGGCGGCACAGAAGTAGTGCTTGGCCGTGTGCGTCCCAAATGTGTAGAGCGACAGCGCCTCCTGTGCGCCTTCGGCCAAGCGGAACCGCGACTTGGGCACAATCAAGTGCAGGAAGCCCTTCTTCTGGCCTGTTGCATTAATGGAATTGAAATTCAATAGCATTAGTAATGGAGACAAACCTGTGCAATTGAATTGTGCTGGAGAAGATGGAGATTTTACAGATGGAGCAGTTGCAATCCTCTACTTCAAGTACCTCCGGGGCATCTACCTCAAAGCGGACCTTACCGCAGTGGCAACCGCCCTTGTGCACCACCATCACCACGCCCTCCATCTTTATTTTATTTCTGTTTCTTGGGTGCGAAATAAAATAAAACAACAAGAAAATTAAAAGAAAATCAAGCACACGGGGCCTCGACGCAATTATGATCACCGGGCGACACGGAGCTAGAGTCGCGTTTGCTTGCGGACCTCCGCCTGCACAGGCATTCTGTTACCACTCACAGCAAACAACGTACTATCATCTATGGGCGCCTACGTCTCTTTGGTCCTGGTGTTGACTACCCGTGCGTGCCACCCATCCACCTTGCACGAAAGGACTGAACTAAACACCGCTGCGTCGGGACAATCACAGAGCCGCCTGCGCAGGTGACGGTGGGCGACAGCTTTGTGGTGTCGGTGATGCTCACCAACCAATACAATGGGACACTGACTTGTAGTTCGGGCAGTAACTCGTTCAACCCCGACTGGGACTACTTCTTCAGTCCCGGCCTCTCGGTGATAGCCCTCACCGAAACGATGACGAACTGTACGCCCTCCCGGACCACAACGCCGGCCATACTTCTTGCTTACGTCACCCCCCCCCCCTCTCTGAACAAGCTACCGGCTTCAATGAAACCTGGCACCTGGGGCGGGAGAACATAACATCCAAGGAGACCTGGTACCACTACACTTCTCACTTTGCTCTCCTTCAGGCCAGCCAGAACACGATCCAGGTAAGTACCACCAATAACTGTCCAGCTTGCTGTTGTTTTTCGATCTCTCCATTGGTCCTCCTCCCCACGAGCTTGCCGGGCACTTCTAAATAGTTCTCTCATGCATCTTGTCCGCAGTTGGACATCGAGGTGCTTGTCGACCCTGTGGTCAAGCAGGGTACCCTCAACCATAATATCCACGTTCCGGTCAGCCGGGATGATTGTCTTGGTGATGAGAGTGATGGGCTCTACCTGCTTGAATTCAGCCAGATGGGTATGCACATCTGTTGTTTCTTGCCCCATCTGCAGTATTGGCCCTGGTGGCGTGGTCTAATAGCCTACTGATGGGTGGTGGAGCAGTCCAGTGCAGCAGTGCCAACGAGATGATGGTTGAGGGCATGGGATGCAGGGCTATTTCGAAATCAGCTGCACCATCACTTCACGCCTCCAGCTGGTGGGGTGTGCTGGAGAGCTTGCTGCATGCATGATGACTGCAAAGCACATCTTCCAGTAAGAGTGCAGGAGCATAGTTATTGGTTTTATTCTTCCTACCAATAAAAGAAATCACTAATGGCCTGGCTGGGTTGCACTCTGTGGAGGTAAGAAGAGAAGACAAGGGGCCTCCTGATGTGGTCTTTTGGAACACAGCTGGATATAAGCCTGAATGGCATCACTGCTGGCTCATAGAGCCCTCATCTTGTGCCAAATGTGGCTATCTTGGAAGCCTCCAGAATTAGCCTGATGCAGAACACATCCTTGTTCCACTTGAGGAGATCACAAAGCCTGGATTGGTCCTCCTTGTTGACTTTGGTGAGTTGGGTTTGTTCATCCATGCAACTATATGGGCACATAGTGCCAAGTATGGCAAAACGCCCTACTTGAAACTGTGTGTTCTCCTCACCCACAGAAGAGGAGCTCCATGCTGCCTGAGGAGACATCAGAAGAGTACTAAGTATCATTTACCAAAAATTCTGCCCAAAGACAATCAAGTTGGTGTGCAAAGTGAGGCTGCCAAAGAACCAACAGGAGCTGCAGAGCTTCCTCAGGTTGGCCTCCTACAAAAGGCGTTCTCTACGCCAGGTCACCTGAGTGCCTTAGCTGGACATGATGGCTTGCAATGCCAACACAAAATAGGACAACTGGGATGTCTATGTGCCTCTACTGCTGTACATGTACTGCACTAGTCCCCAGAAGTTGATGGGTGTGAGCCTGTATCAGGTCCTGTTTGGGTGACTGTGGGAGGGCAGTTGTGGACTGCTGGATGATGTTAAGCTGTCTGATTAGTGGATTGCTGAGCTACAAGAAGCCCAGTGAATCATACACAACCAAGCAAACCTGGAGCAGGATCCTCTTGGTGATGTGAGGCTGGGTCAAGGAGAGAGCTGTTGAAAAAACCTTTGTGAGTTTTTTAATTTTTTTCTATCAATCCACAGGGATTGTTGCAGTATCATCACACAAGCAAAAAACCTTCTGATGCTACTGAGGTGATCACTGTGGTATCACTGGACAAGAAAGATACTGCAGCAATTTGTTGCAGTATCACCAAACAAAAAAACAATTAATTTAATGATACTCTAGTGATTGCACAGTAGCTGGACAAGAAAAAGAAACACAGAAATCACTTAAGATAATTTTTGTCATGTGGGTCAATTGGAGTCTCCTGCCCATTGAACTGCAAGTGGGCAGCCCCAGTCCTACTTATTGAAAAGAAGGATGGAGATGACTGCTTCTGTGTGGACAACTGTGAGCTCAACCCAGCCTTTATGCTTATTTTGTGTGTTTTATGGTGAAATACAAAGAGTGAAATGTTTTTGTTTAATTTATTTTTGGATGATCTTTTTTTTTTTGATGTTTGATTGTAAAGGTGTTTTCTATAGAGGTTGGTTGATATGGTTGACAAGGAAGGCATTTGAAAATGGTTAAATCATTCATGTTCAGGGCCAGGTTCACAAGAATAGTTTAAAGTTTAAAAAGAAGCAAGAATAAAGGATATGGTATGGAGGATTCCTGGGTGGTCGCCCACCCCAGTACTAACACCGCCTGGCTCAGTTTAACTTCCCTGTTCACATGGGAAGCGGTGCTTTCTGCGCAGTATGGCTGTATCCAACAGCTCATGGCAGACCAGGCCACACCATCCTCATTGGATACCCTCCAACACATGGCGCACTGTTTTGTTTGTGTAAGCTGACCACTTGGTACATCTGTTTACTTTTCTATTATAATTCATTTCTTGCTTTCTAAACTATTGTGCTATGAAAGGACAAGTAACTAAATATGCAGTTGTTGGAGAGTAGGGGAACTGGACCAGTTGGGCCTCAGGGAGGTCCTAATCCTTGAGGTGTCAGAAGAAGTCCTTTATTTACCCCTTGGTAGCAGAAAATATAGGAGAGTTATCTCCAGTACTTCCCTCACATTTCCTCAGTGGGCAATACAGCCACACCCTGAGGCGTGGCAGAACTGGGGGCTCTGCCACAGAGTCTTTTAATTCATAAAGTTACTTCTCACTTTATCTTCTGTCACATCTACTGCCTACTTCAACCAGTTATGCACTCTCCAAGCACAACACCATGCTAGGAATCAACAGAGTGTCAGCATACCTACTGAAGTCCTCAGTAAACTGCCACAGCTGAAACCAAGTGTTCATGATAAAGAGTCAGTGACCCTTTTTGCTTAGCACTAAAATCATATCTGTACAGGAAAAACCTCCAATTTGCTGTTTTTTTTTTGAGGTTGGTGTACAGAACAAGCAAAGCTTGCACATCATATTCAGAAATGTACAAAAGTGCAAGAAATGGCCTAAAATGCGCCCACATTTGTACATTTGTACATTTTCTTGCATTTTCTACACATTTTCCAAACACATTTCTCAGATTACAGGCCAGTGAACTGGCCGAAGTACACAGATGACACCAATCTGCTTCCAAAGGGTGTACAGATGCTCATTAAACGGCCTGACAATCTGTACATGCTTCCAGATAGTTAGTGAAAAAGAGTCACTGGCCCTTTTTCATGAACACTTGGTTCTGAACACACACCTATATGCTGAAGATCTATGGGAATGTATCTGTGTTCTGCTGAAGTTGATCTTTGATCCTCTGACAACATCTGCTGATCCCTTCAAGACAGTCACCCTCTCATCTTCACCCTCAATCAAAGTCAAAGACAAAACAAAGACAAGATACCCATCAAGCTCCTCAATTCACTCAGGGAGAAAGGCTCAGAACACCTTTGAAAACATCTGTGGAAGCATAAGGAGGAGAAGCAGAAGCTTTAATGAAAGTACACAGAACTTGTGAAGAAGGTTAAATCAAATCCTTTCAAAGCCTCCTCAACCTCAAGCTCATCTTCATCAAACACAACATCAGCACCTGCATCCAAGACCTCAATCAGGAGCAGAGACACAGATAGCTACATACCAAGGCGTCTCTGTTCCAAAACTACACTCCTGACAACGTCAAGTGATCAGACTCATCCAAATGATACCTCTCTGCTGGACTTGGTGACTTGCAGTAACTACGGAAGCTTCTCTGCACTAAGTACCTGCCATTGAATCAAAAGCACCTCATCAACTCCATCTCAGCCAAGGAGAGAAACTCACCTCATATTTCAACAGACAACTTCATTCCTTTCCAGGATTCCATCATCAAAAAGGGCCTTGTACATGACTGTCCAGTTGCGCTCCTTGCTCACACATTGGCAAGCTGAGCCATTGAGTGACTCAAGCTGAATGGTGCTGGTGCCATGGAGGTATTGCTGACAATCATCAATGTAGCCATTGATGAGAGCACAGAGCTCGTCCAACATGCCCTTATCCTACACATGTGACAAGAGGTGAGTGTGGTGAAGGTCACAGGAGGGCGTGGTGAAGCTGTGGGAGGGCGTGGTGAGGGGGAGGGATGTGG
>CDFE01035093.1:0-17223 GCA_000826465.1 Acanthamoeba mauritaniensis | reverse complement strand
TTGTTCCAGTCGGTCTCACCCGCGTGGAAGAAGAACTTGAGGGGCGGCTTTCCCTGGCGCGCCAGGTCGGCCTGGATCCGCAGGAAGTCGTCGAGGTAGTAGTAGAGTGAGTGGAAGCTGTCCTCCTGGTCGACGAGATCGTAGCCAAGCAGCTGGCCGGGGAACTGCTGCTGGAGGGCCAGGCAGTCAAGCATCTGCTCGTAGATGGTGGCGGGGTTGAACCTGCGCAAGGTGCTGTAGATGAACTTCATTGTTATCTTCCTCGACGACTGTGCATTGAATTCTGACAGAGAGCAAGAGGAAAAAGAAGGAACTCCAGAAGAATTAGACCCAAGAGTAAGATTGCGGTTGAGTTCAGCAGAAATCGAAACGAACCTTGGAGCGTGTCGAGCCAGATTTGGAACTCTTGGGCGTGAGTGTAGACGGTGCCGTTTTCGTCGTACATGGCGCCCAGGATGACGCGCAGCTCGACGTACTGGATGTTGTCGTCGACAAGCTGCTGTAGCCCGAACATGACGTTTTGCTTGAAGACCGGCAGGTAGGCCTGCATGCTGCCGATTCTACCCAGGGTGTTGTCGAAGTAGACCCACATCTCATCTTCCGACATGCATGCGCCGGGAGTGAAGGGCTTAGGAATGGGTGGCACGGCATTGAATGAAGACGATGATCGAGATGACGAAGGGACGCGGGTCTCTACGCAGTTGGGCTCCATCGGTGAATAGAACTGCAGCATGTCGAACAGGGCCTCGTCAAGGGCGGTGGCATTGGCGACCTCGCTACGCCATTGGACGACGTTCTTCCATACAGAGCCGTCGTTGGGCAAGGTCTTCCCAGTAGGAGAAAAGTGGTATCTTAAAAAGAGAAAGAAAGAGAGAGTAAGATTTTCAATGCACCTAAAGAGTAAATAGGAAGATGACGTACTTGCCGTAGCTGGTGCTGCTCTGGTTGACATTGATGTAGCAGTCGGGGCGGTAGGTTGCTCTCTGTATGAGGTTTCTGGTGTCGCCAATCGCATGGATGTGGAGGATGCCGCCCTTGGGCATCGTTTTGAGCAGCTGCGAAAGGTGAAACACACACAAGCTCTGTAAGACAGGAACAATACATGGGTTGTCTTCGTTTGGGGGCAGGAGTGCACGTGCCTTGATGACTCGTGAGGTGCTGTCAATGTAGGGTTTGGCCAGCCGAAAGTTGTGTTGGGGTGGGAAGAAGGATGGGTTGGCCAGCGTCTCTGACTGGCGGAGGTAGTGCAAGAGCTGGCCAACTGTATGCATTAAAAAATATATCAAAAAAAAAAACAAAAACAAATCAAAACAAAAAGAAATGCAAAAAAAATTCAATCAGATTCAGGTAGGTTCGAACCTTTTCGTTCTTTATCTGTTGGAATCATGGAAGCGTTGAAGTACATGACCTTTTCTTGCTGGATGAGAGCCTCTCGTTGCCTTACATAGTTGCTGCGCTGGAGGGTTGTCAAAAACAAAAACTTGCTCATCGCATCCAAGTTTGAAGATCATTTTTCTTACCGACTCCGAGGCCTCAGTGCTCAAGCCGGTGGAAAGCAATGCCAGAGGCAAGAGGAAGAAGAGGCAAATGCAAAGGTGGGAAGCGGGCATTGGAGCGGTGTTGCAGCTGTGCGCTCTCTGCTTGACGGCGAAGAAGTGAAGAAATGAAGAGGAAAGAATTACAGATGAAAATTGCGGGCCAGTCAGTTTCCGCTGCAAGTCATCGCACACACGACACACGTCACACACACACATACGAACCTCTTGGCGGCGTATTTGAGGACTTTGCGGCTGATGGCGGTGGATCCGGTGAAGGCGACCTTGGCCACGCCCAATGTGCACGCCAGGGCCTTGCCGATCTCTCTGCATGGCCGGGGAGGATGTTGACCACGCCCGGCACGCCAGTGGCCATGCTGGGACGAGCGAGAATGCCCAGGGAGGCTGGCGTGCGCTGGTAGCTGAACTTAGCCACGCCTCAGGGTGTGGCAAATCCACACCTGAGGAAAACCCTGAGGGAAATGGGATTTCCCTGTGATTCCCCACCAGAGATAACTCTCCTATATTACCTGTATCCAAGGGGGGAATAAAGGACTTCTTCTATCACAACAAGGTGAGGACCTCCCTGAGGCCCATCTACTTGAGACCCAGCTGGTCTAATTCCCCTAAACTCCTACATGTCAGTGCTTGGCTTGCCCACAAGTATGCCAAGGACCTGGGCTGAGCTAGACGTTTGTGTTTGTTTTACTCTCTTTTTAACCCCAAAACACACTCTAACCACCACCACCACCACCACCACAGGTACAAGATCAGGTCAAGAGGGAAGAAGCAGCAGCCAAGGAGGGAAGGAAGCTGAGCTGGCATGAGAAGAAGGTCAGCACAGCAGCAGTCCAAACAGGCTGGAGGAACATGGAGAGCAGTCTCTGCAACTTCTTCACCTTCTGGAAGATCTTGGATGGTATGAGACCCTCTTTCTCTCTCTCTCTTAGACTTATTGTTTGGTGTTTTTTTTTGTTGTAGGAAGTAAGCCCAGCATCAACCTGGTGCTGGATTACCAGAAGATTGAAGCCTGGACAGAGTGGCTCCACCACTACTATCCTTGTGGCAACACTGTCCACAACAAGTGCCAGCACA
The DNA here is from genome assembly GCA_000826465.1 of Acanthamoeba mauritaniensis. Taxonomy (NCBI): domain Eukaryota; phylum Discosea; order Longamoebia; family Acanthamoebidae; genus Acanthamoeba; species Acanthamoeba mauritaniensis. The sequence continues at coordinate 14,593 of CDFE01035093.1, read as the reverse complement.
TGAGCAGCTTCCTGACCTTCCTGGAGACTGTTGAGGGCTATGGAGACAACGCCATGTTGAGGTGCAAGATTTACCAGTGCCACTCAGTCACCAACAGTGCAGCTCAGGACAGCAAGGTCATTGGCATCCAGCAGAGGGCCACTCTGGAGAGTGAAGAAACTCTCCTCAGCAAGGGTACCCTTTCTAACAACCAACCTTAGACCATATGTGTGTGTTCAGGCAAGATGCTGCATGATGGTGAGGGCAAGCTTGCCTACCAGTGGCTCTGCCAGAAGTGGTCAGCCAATCTCCACTACTTCCTGCCAGCTGAGGACAAGGCCAAGGAGAGCAGCTTGGATGATGACACCCTCTTTGACTGTGCCTTCTACCTCCAGTGCCTCCTCATGGCCTGGCTATTCTACCTTGGTGGTGGCCAGTGGTGCCAGATCTACACCAGCATGCTACTTGGTGACATCTCCTGGAGGAATGGCAAGATGGTGCTCTGTTGTGCGTGGAGACAAGACAAATCCATAATATAAAGACATGTGTTAGTGTGTGTGTGTGTGTATGTATATTTCTATATTTAGGGTTGAGGTTGATGAGGTGAGGCCAGTGGTGCAGAGGCTAGACATACTGTGTGGCCAGCAATAGTATCGCTTGGTCCACTGCTTCAGGACCATAATAGAGACGGAGCCAAGGTTAGGTGGGCCAAGGTGTGGTGTGGGAAGAGTGAGGAGATGAGTGCGTCAACAACAATCACACCGCCACCACAGCCAGGAAATAGGAACATGGGTAGAAATTCAATCTGCAGATTGGACCCTCTTATGGACAGACTTGAAGTGTGCCACACACATGCTCACCCTCCTTCTTCTTCTTCTTCTTCTTCTCATCACGATAGAGGTGTCTGTGGTGCATGTTGCGCATCGTAAAAAATAAAAAATAAAAAAAAACGCCCATTACATTAGAACGAACATCAAGGATGCGGCGGCGGTCCTTCTTGTGATCACACAATGGGTCTCTGCACTGCTTGTGCGCTTCCTTAGGCCCGCAAGCAGATGCAGCATTTGGCCAGCGCTGAGGACGTGCCCGTGTCGATCACTGCTGCGTCAACGTCAGCCATGGCTGGCCGTGTTCTCCCGCCGAAACCGGCTGGTTCATTAATTTGTAATCGTTCTCAAGCAAACTGCGGCGTGTCTTCATCGGCGCCTTCGCACAAGGAAGGCCATGAGAACGCCGGTGCAACATCTCCTGTCTCATGAAGAGAACCATGAGAGACACGAGTCAACTGCGCCGCTCGAGGGCTGCTGCAGCCAGAAGTTCTGGCTGTGCGGTGTGTGCGTTGTGCGTGTGCAGTCATGATCGGGTGGAGTGAGTTGAACAAGGGGGGTCTTGACGGTGAGGCGGCGTTCTCTACGCTGCCCTGACTTTGGTGGCGATGAGTTCCCTCCCTGCAAGGCAGCCTCCAATCCAACCGGCAGGGACGCGCCTTGCCTCCCAATTCCAGCCCGATCTTGACCGCCGGCGGTGCCTTCCGGGCCTGCTCTTTCCCGGCCGTGCTGTCCACACCCAGTTGGCAGGATGTTGGTTGGACCTCGCGTAGACCACCTCCCCAGCATTCGAGGGGCCGTGCCGCCATCCTGTGTGTTGCGCTGCGCGATGTACTCGGAGCCGTCATCGGCGCGGATCGTGCGCCTGCTGCGCGTCAGGCAGTTAGGCTGCAGGTGAAGTTGGCCCTTGGCGTGGGCTGCGCGATGAGAGGAATTGAAAGTGTCTCCGCGGAGGTCCTTCTGGCAAGCCCAGTCCTCCTCGGTGCCATAGGCTGCCGATTCCAGTTCTGGGTGAAGATGCGGTACGTCAGTTGATCATCCGTCGTGAGCAGACAGTTAATCATCTGTCATCAGCTGATGGTTAATCATCTGTCTCGTGGGCAGACAATCAATCAATCAATCAATCAATCAATCAATCAATCAATCAATCAATCAATCAATCAATCAATCATCTGTCATGAGCAGACAGTTGATCATCTGTCATGAGCAGCAGGCGCGTCCTTGAGTTCTCCCAGCCCCGTCAACAACAAGGTCCTGGTGGCTGGGCGACAGGAAGCTCTGTGTCAGCATCAACACCAACAATGTCTTGCAGCGATGGCGACAGTGACGGTGGCGGCGGTGGCAACTACCACCACCACCATCACGCCATACAATGGGCGAGAGCATGGAAGGCTTTGAAGAAAGACCCTTCTCCCAACTTCATTCTTCCACACAAGAAGGAAGTAGCCAGGAACTGGGGTGTGGGTCTGTATTGGCGATCTATCCATCATGGATAATGTGACCAACTATGGCGGAGGTGGTTGAAGATCTCTTTCCTGGGGGCTCACAGCAGATGATTTCCTGTCTGCTGATGACAGATGATTAACCGTCTGCTCCATGACAGATGATTAACTGTCTGCTCACAACAGATGATTAACCATATGTTCACAATGGATGATTAACTGTCTGCTCATGACAGATGATTAACCGTCCACTCTACAACAGATGATTAACCATCTGTCATGACAGATGATTAACTGTCTGCTCCACGACAGATGATTAACTGTCTGTTTGCAATGGATGATTAACTGTCTGCACACAACAGATGATTAACCATCTGTTTGCAATGGATGATTAACTGTCTGCTCACAACAGATGATTAACCATCTGCTGATGACAGATGATTAACTGTCTGCTCATGACAGATGATTAACTGTCTGCACTGGCGCACCAGCTCTTGTTCCACACACACACACACACATACACACACCCCACAAACACACACCCACTTGGACCCCCCCTGTGGCAAGCCCTGAGTGTACGTATGGGCTGGCCATACTCTGCCTTTCAGTCAATGGGCCTGCCACTCTGGCCTGCTTCAGCAGCAGGTCTTGAGCTGGTGCTGGACTTTGAAATCATTGTGCAAATCTTTGACCCAAGCGGGTACCTAAAAATAAAATATTTTGGATTCCTGACAAGTTGAGGCTAGGGTAGGGCAGGGGAACAGAAAATTCGAAATATGAGAGCCAAAGCTGTGGTGGCGTTGCATGAGCACTGGCGTTGTCGTTTGGGGGCTGCTGAAGGGGGCAAAAAACAGCTTGGGCTGTGGAAATCAGTACTTGCAAGCAAGAATCATGGAGAGGAGACCTGCTGCCGCCCCCATGGGAGCCCCCCCCTACAGTTGGCTGTCTTGCAGCTCTGGTGTTGGCACAGTGGGTGAGGCCATTTTAATCTCGCTGTTGTAGACGTCCTGGGTAAAGCCGCTTGCCCCTGGAGAGCCAGGCGTTGCAAAGAGAGGCCTCATCACAAGCAGTGGCCGGGATCATTGCACTGGTCTTTGGTTGTGTAATGATGATGCAGGCCTATTAAGGGGGGAAAAGCTTGGGAACATTGAGAGCAGCAGCTTACAAAAAGCAAAACATATAACGATCATAGGTGATACAATAAGAGTTGGAGTGGCGGCAGGGGTCGAAGCCATGTGAGATGGTGTGTTGTGTGCTGACTCTTGTTCATCCAGGTGGCCACTGCCTTGAACTTGTCATTTGTCAGGGCCACAACAACAAGAAGCTTAGGCAAAGTGGAGTGTCACACTTGCACGCACCACCAGGACACGCTCTCTCTCTCTCTCTCTTTCTCTCACTCTCTCTCAAGAAAGAGTGTCCATCATGCATTCTGACTTTTCTCAACATATGTTGGACACCAATCATTCCCTCAATCCACCAGCTCCCTGCTCAGAGACCCACTGCTGGGACCGTGTGGTTAACCACCAGTGCAACCGCCCAGGCTGAGCATGAGAGCACTGGCCAGATATCGACAGCACACACCACCTCTGACCTTGTCAAGGCCAGTGACCGGTGGAGCACACTCTCTCTCTCTCTCTCTCTCGAAGAACAAAGAACAAAGAACGAAGAACGAAGAATGAAGAAGAACAAAGAAGAATGAAGAACGAATAAGAAGGACCCAACTGAAGGCACTGCCCACCCGTTTGTGAACTGTCCGTGAGTGGGTCAAGAGCCTGGCCAGCGCCCATCATCACCAACATGTTGGTTTCCACCGCAGACCACTTGGCGCCGTGGCGTTGAGTTGTGGCGTGCGTGGCGTGGTGTGGTGTGGCCAACGACCCATGTTCACATCGAAGCCGACATCAAGAGAACCACCGTCGCTGGCTGTTGGCCCTCAGCACTGCCTGAGTCCGTTGGTGTGTTTAGGCACCACATTGCTGCTGCCGCCGCACCAGACTCAGTCGTTTTGGCCTTGCATTCACATTCGTGTTCACATTCGCGTTCGCATTTGCATTTACATTCACACAACAATTTTCCAGAGGTGAGTCTAAAAAACATGAACAGTGCCTCCTCATCAACGAGGGCGAATCCACTTGGATCAATGGTCCATCATTCTCACTCACCTTGGGCACAACGGCCAGATTTGCTCCCCACAAGCACTACACGAGGCCAACTTGATTGCCAGGTTTTGCAGGATTGTTTGTGTCGTTTTTTCCAACTTCCTCATTTGGAAGAAGACAACAATGTAGATAAGGATATCATCTTCTAGCCAGGACCAAGGGGCGCAGTGGACACACCTGGTTGTCAACAACACAAGAAAACTGTCAAACAAAGCCACGCGCCACACACTGTGTGCCACACACCATGCACCATGCACCCACTACTCATGCTGTTGCCGGCTGAAAAATAAAAAATAAAAAATAAAAATAAAAAACAAACTCACGACACGTGCGTGGTGGGTGCACATGTCCCCGTTCTTTCCCCAGACCCCAGAAAAAAAGACGGCTGTTCATAGCATTGGCCTCGCCGACCTTCACAAGCCAACAAGACTGACAACCAACACCGCTGACGAGGATGCACTCAGCACAGCTGAAGTGGTGGAGAGTTACCGGAATGATAGGACTTGACGGGCTGGTGGTATTACACCAGCCATCATAGAACTTCCTGGCTGGTAGGAAAAAAGTGGTTAAGGAATCTTGGAGTGAGTGGCTGGGTGGGTACCTCATCCTTCCTGCCCAACCGGTCCTCCTCCAGTTCAGTGCTCACGGCCGTGCTCCATTTTGAATGACATGGCCACCGATTGATTGCCCAGGTGCATGTCTGATATGCACACCAAGTGTCCTTATCATCTGAAGAGAGGGTTAGCCAAAGCAAGGTCATTGAGAGGGACTGACATGCACGTGTAAACAATGGCACACACACACACACACCACACACACACACACACACACACAACCCAACACACACAGCTTAAAAAACTGGAAGAAAAGTGGATTTCAGGTAGATAGGCGTACTCCACAGCTGGAAGGTACCCTCCAGGTGGTACTCATGTCTTCAAGCAGAGGCCCCTCTGACTGAACCTTCACAACACACAAACAACATACTCCTCACATGACCAACGACACGACTCTTAGTGTTTTGGAGGATGAGTGCAATTGACGGGTGGTGGCCCATCCATCCAGACCCTTGGCCTTGTTTCATTGAACATTTTGACATTAGATATACTGCCACCATGCACCACACACCACACCATGCAGAGAGGAGTGTACCTATATAAGTAGTAGTGGCATTGAAGTATTATGGCAGGGGATTGTTGTTGCTGCAGTTGGTTGGCTTCCTTCCACGTTTGCCCTTTCCTTCTGCTGCTTCTTGGAGCTGAGTGGGAGGAAAAGGACAAAGAAGGTTGAGTCTTTTTATATGGGCTGAGAATAAGGAGTGTGGAAATTGTTGGCACAGCAATTGAGGACAAGGCTGTGACACTTACTGCTGGTCACAGCCCCATTGCCGTGTGTGAGGAGGGCAGAGGGGAAGACCATGATGTCACCAGCCTGGAGATGGACTGACTGGAAGATCTCAAGGAAGATGAGCTCCCCACCAGTGAACTCACCAAAGGGGATGACGATGCAGAAGCCCCACGTGACATTGGATTTGTTGTTGTGGAAATCACACTCCACATCCCAGTTGAGGATGAAGTGATGCAAGTCTGTGTCAGGTACGATCTCTGAGCCATTGGGCCAGGTTGGAAGCTTGACTTGTCTGTAGTACTCCATGATGATGGGCCAGAACTGCATGAGCAGGTTGCAGTGGAAGAGCAGTCCATTGGCAGTGATGAACTGCTCCCTACAGTGAGTTGGTATCAGGAGCAATGTAATCTCCTTGGCACTCTTGTGCCATGTCCCTACATATATGTAGATATGGGCCTTTTATAAGTAAGCTACACACAAACAACATATCACCAAAGAAGTGTGCAGAGATGAGGCCTGTTACTGAAGTGGGCTGCCTTGGTCTTGTGGCCCTCTCTTTGCTTGTGTCAGGTCTGCTTACAGGGCTTGTACTTGGTCAGATCAACATTTGCCATCCACTCTGTTGCTGTCCGCAGCAGGGTTGCCAGCATCTCACTAGTCAGCCTGTTCCTGAAGAGGCCCATGTGCTGTATATATATACAACACAACACCATGCAACAACAACAACAACAACAACAACAACAACAACAACAACAACAACACCAACACCAACAACAACAACATGTGAGTTCCAAGAAACCAGACAAAGTGAGGACAACATGTACATTATATGCAGAGAGAGAAGGACTGTACCAGACTTTCCTTCTCATCTTTCCATAGGATGGTGTTGGTGGCTGTTTCAGCCAGGACCACCCTTGTGATTCTGAAGGTGGTGTCCTCACCTTCACAAACCTGCCATTTGCTGTTGATTTTGGCTATCTGTCTCACTAGAGCCTCTGAGTTGGGGAAGAGGAACTTTTGGTAGATTCTCTGTTGTGCCTTCTTCTGATGCGCCCACTTCTCCAGTGCTGCTGCTGATCTTGCTGTATTCTGATGCTGCATTTTAGAGGGCTCTATGTGTGGGTGGTGGGTGGTGGGTGGTGGTGGGTGGTGGTGGTGGTTACATGAGTACACACATGAACAAATCACAGGCCACAACAAAATATATGAAGTACCTGTTGATGGAGCCTGGTCAGCTGAAGTGGTGCCAAATTGGGAACAGCTACTGGCAGCACTGCTGACGAAATGGGCACTTATCAAAAAATAAATAAAATAAATAATAATAAATAATAATAATAAAATAAACATATCATCTTGTGATTCAAAAGGAACAGAAAAGGCAGATTTTGTTGGTGGGTGGGGGGGGTGAATTTCAATTTGTAGTTATTCAATTTAAGGGGGAGGGGCATACAGTGTGCAAGATGGGAATCATTCATCAACAAGCACACTGATACACAAATCATCCACACTTGAGATTGAGGTGAGGTGCTTGCCTTTTGTGGTTGTCATAAAATCTTCTTGGCTTGAGGTACTCTGGCGCACAGGGAAGGAGGAGAAGCCACAGTTTGACAAGAGTACCTCTCTTGATGAGCTCAAAGAGTTTGCCCGGTCAAAGAAGGTTGAGGTGTGCGATTGGAGGATGAAAAAGTCCTTACGAGAGGACATTGACCACTGGTGGAATGCAACCAAGCACAAGCCTGAAGGCACTGGGAGCAAAACCACCAAGGCACACAAGGGTAAGGAGGTGGAGGAAGAAGAAGAAGAAGAGGAAGAGGAGGAGGAGGAGGAGGAAGAGGAGGAGGATGCTCTTAATGCAAGAACCAAAGACAAGGAGAACTCACCAATGGCCATCCACTGCCTCAACTGTAGCATTGCTGTTGCCGCCACCGCCACTGCCACCACTGCCTACTCCAACAAGGTTGATGAAGGCGGCCATGATGATGCAACAGAGTCACCCACAGAGCCAGCAGACCAGAGTTCTTTTTCTGCTGCATTGTCACCTGTCAAAGGTGAAGAGGACCCTGACAATGAGGCCAACAATGACAATGACAATGACAACAAACAGGAGGAGGAGGAGCTGTATCTCAACAACCTGGGGAGCTACTCGGTCCAAACGCTGGAGAAGTACTGCGCCAACAAGGGTGTGTTGGTCATCATCAGGACCGACAACACCAATGATGAGAAAGCCAGCTACATGAACACCATCCTCACCTACAACAACAACAACAACAACAACAACAACAACAACAACAATGATGACAACAACAGTGAGGGTGCAACTGAGCCAGCATAACATGTCGCTGTTGACTCTGTGTCACCACCGATTGTGGAGCAGGAGCAGCTCTTCCACAACCACTGATCCAGCTGCCCAATCACAATGGTGCAGATGCACTGTGTGGATGAGGCCGTCACTGTCAAGGCCACTGGTGAGGAAGCCAATAGGGCTGGGAAGGCCAGCCAAGATTCCAAAGATGATGATGATGATGATGATGCTGGTGATGACAATGGCCTAGACAACTGTGATCATGATGGCGAGGAGGAGGAAGAGGAGGACAACAGTGCCAAGGATGAACTGCACTATGATGACCCAATGAGCAGCTGCTCCACTGTAATGCTGGAGAAGTTGTTTGTGGAGGCAGGTACAGCTGCTGGTGGCAAAGTCCTTGAGGGAGCTGAGGACAAGGAGGACTGCACAATGGTGGCCATCCACTGCAGTGCTCAGAGCAGTGGCAGTGCTGATGGTGGCAATGCCAATGATGAGAGCTGTGAGGAATATGGCTGCAGGGAGACCACAATTGAATCATCCATGGAGTGGCCAGCACATATTGCTGCTGTGCCATCACCTGTGGTGGACCACAGTGAAGATGATGATGATGGTGATGGTGGTGGTGGTGGTGGTGGTGGCAGCAGCAGTGAGAAGGGGCAGGACGTTGTTGACCTGGCAAGTAACTCACTTTTGGCAATGCTGCCAAAGTACTGCATGGACAAGTGTGTCTTGGTGATTGCAGCGACTGACAATGAGGTCATTGACCTTGCCTCCTCCTCTTCCCCCTCCTCCCACTCTGATGATGACAACAACAACAACAACAACAACAACAACAACAACAACAACAACAACAATGACAGAGATGACCATGACAATGGTGAGGGTGCACTGGAGCCGCTCACTGAGCTGACAGAGCAGAGCGCTTTTGTAGCTGGATTGCCACTGATGGACAAGGAGGAGGAGGAGGAGAAGGAGCTGCAGCTGACCACCAAGCAAGCTGCTTGATTGACACAATGCAACAGCACTGCAGTGTGGACCAGGCTGTTGTTGCTGTTGAGGCAACAGACAAGAAGGGCAGTAGCTCCATGAAGGCTGAAGCTGAAGATGGTGCCACTGCTGATGACAACAGCCAGGCCCAGGGAGCTGGGGGCAAGGAGGACAGTGCAACAGCTGCCATTCACTCCAGCCACATCCATGATAGCTGTGGCAACAATGATGAAGAGGACCAGGCAGAGGATGAGGAGGTTGAGCTCAACCTTGACAATCTGATGAGCTACCAATTGAAGTGCTGCAGAAGTACTGCATGGACAAGGGTGTCTTGGTCATCATGATGAGCAGGACAGACAATGACCATGAGAAGGCCAGCTACGTGCAGGCCATCCTCGCCTACAATGACAATGACACCAATAACAGCCTGGAAGATGTGGAGGAGACCAAGGAGGAGGCAGCAGTGGTGGCAGTGGCAGTGGCAGAGGAGGTGGTGGGGGTGGTGCAGGAGGAGGAGGAGGAGGAGGGAGAGCTGTTCCTCAACAACCTGGAAGGTTACCCAATCAAAAGGCTCAAGCAGTACTGTGTCAATGAGTGTATCTCAGTCATCACAACCACAATGGGGACCACCACCACCACACTGAGGGATGACTATCACTTGGCCATCATCACCTACAATAGCCAACCAACAGTCAAGCAGTTGCAGCAGCAGCAGGAAGAGGTTGTCAGCAGTGCTGGCCAGGGTCAGCAACCAAAGCTTGGTGAGGCTTCCCTAGCGGGCAATGAAGAAGGCCACAGCCAACAAGTGCAGCAATGATGACAAGGTGGCCCTCTGAGAGGAGAAGCAGCAGCTGACCAAGGAGATACACCTGAAGGAGCAGAGGAAGGCCCACAGACATGGCATCAATCTGAAGAAGCATTTGAGTGAGGAATAAGCTGGCAATAGTGGCAAAGGAGAAAGAGGTGGTTGATGCCCAATGGAAGCTTGAGTGGGAAAAGCAACTCAGGGAACTTGAGCTTGAGGCAGCAAACAAGCTGAAGGAGCACATCAGGCAGATGAAGGTGGCCTTGCATGAGTTGAAGAAGCAGGCCAGCAAAAGGGAGGAGGCCCACTTCAAGTCACAGCAGGAGATCATGGAGCTGGTGGGTGGCTGAGTGACTGAGCAGATGAAGAACACACACCAACCCTCTGCCCTGCTCCTGCTCCTGCTCCTGCTCTTCTCCTGTGGCTGTGTTGTCATTCCACTTCTAGTTCTTGTTGTTGTTGTTCTTCTTGTCACAGTTGGTGGCCAGCCTGCTGCCTTCTGATTCACTCTTTGCCAAACCAATCATTCTCAGCCCCCTTGTGCACTGCTTCTCTGCCTCCACTGCGCTGGCAACAATGAAAGGTGATTATAGATAGATAGATAGATAGATAGATGGTTTTGGTCAGTAAAGCTTGAGTGAGTGCTTGGTGCCCACCTTCAGGGCCTGCTTCCACTGTGGAGCCTGACTGTGCCCTGCAACAGCCACCTCCAGAGTGGCCTGCAGCCACTGGGATGCACTTGATTCCTGCCCCATAGCAATCCAACAAGATTGGGCTAGGTTTTGCACCTGGCCAAGCAAAAAAGCAAAGAGAGAGAAGACAACAATAGCTATTGTTGCAGAAGAGGAGGAGATGGAAATGAAGGTGGAGATAGGCCTGAGGGGCTGGACAAAGGGAAGCCGAAGGATAGAAGAAGCAGAAGAGCGTTGTCACTGTCATCTTGATCAACAGCAGCAAGACCAACAAGCCTGCGGGACAACTTGGTGGTGTAGGTTGCCCATGACCACCCTCTGATACTCTGTTTGCATACAAGTGACTTGCCAGAGGTATTAGTTGTCCAGGAGTTTGGTGTTCCACCATCAAGCAAAACCACCAGATTGGATGAAGGGGGCACAACACTTTATTGGCACACTTGATTGATTGTTTGCAAAATGACTTGTTTGCAAACCTTTCTGTTTGCAAACAAGAAAAGAGGTGGTGATTGAGAGGAGGTGTCAGAGTGCACCGCCAGAGTGGCCTGCAGCCCCTGGGATGTACTTGATTCCTTCTCCATGTCTAGTCAATGTCTCGGGGGCCCGTTCTCCACTTGTGTGATGATGGAACAGAGCTGCACTAGTCGTGCATGCTAGTTGTTACTGCTCAGTGTGGCTACTGGCTCTGCAACTATCTTTCTGGTCCCCCAACAAAAATGCTTGCTGGGCAGTTTTGCAGGGTCTTCGCCAGCTTGCGTTGTTGTGCGGTCTCTTGTCATTCTTCATGCTGATGCCCCTGGTGGTGGTGGTGGTGGTGGTGGTGCCATGAGCGGCCGCCTGAGGAGATAGCAGCCATGTGCGTTGTTGGTTGGAGTGAGGGTGTGTAAGTGAGGGCTGCTTGGCAAAAGCCATCATTTCAAAGGGAAAGAAGGAAGAGCAGAGGGGGCATGAGAGTGCATGCACCAGGGGTGCAGGTTCACCCTTGCCTTTTGGTCCAGCCTTGAGGACTTGCATTGTTGGGGTGGGTTTTCTTCGGCAACTTGGTGAGGGCAGTCAGGCAGCAACTGCTTCAAGATTGATAGATAGATAGATAGATAGAGACAGATGAGTATACTTGTTTGTATTATTTTTTTGGGGGGGACCAAGGCAGGTGTGCACCATGTGAGGAGGAGAGGAGAGAGAGAGATCAACAAGGCTTACCTTCTCTTCATCATGTGGCTTGAGAGGAAGGACCTGCCTTTTGGACATGCAAACTGTGCTGTATAGGAATAGCGCTCAACCAACCAGCCAACAAGACAAAGACTAAAACCAAAAAACAACCTCAAGTGCTGCTTCTTTGTTTGTTGGTTCCTTCTTCCATTTTTTCCAATTGGTTTGCCCCCCCAACAAAAGGAAAAGCCGCTTGCTGAGGGAAGGACATCACCACTGACAACAGCAGTGACAGTGGTGATGGCGGTGATGGCTTGGGGAAGGGGGGAATGAGGAATGGGAGAATGGAGTGGTGAGTCGTTGTGAGGTGGAGCAGTGGTGAGCACATGGACATCATAGGCGCACACTGCAGAAAGGCACACATCAGACTTCGCACCGGTGCTTCATGAAACAGCGTCAGCTGATGCATAACAGACACATAACAGCCACACCTGCTGCTGACCCTGTCATCTTGTTCCTCCTTCAGGTTGTCTTTGCCTCCGCCGCCTGCAGCTTTGGTGCCTTGATCTCTTCTTCACTCTTGTTTCCTGTTGTTGGGGGGGGGAAGTGGTACCACGTCTGTGTGAGTAGCCCATCTTGTCCAAGGTGGTGGCTATGGTCCAGGTTGTGCTTATGGGTGTTGTCATCAACATCAATGACAATGAGATGGGCCACTCTCACACAGATGTGGTACCACTTCTGCTGGCCCCATGGATGATTGTTGTCTTGAGCAGGTGTTGTGCCTTTCATTGCTGGCCCAAGAGCCACAGCATTCCTGTGCCAGGCGGACATAACCACCAGCTCAATGCCAAACCTGATCCTACTGATGGGCTGTTTGTCACTGCTCAATATTGCACAGCCACACAAACACACACAACACAACATGACACAACATGACACACAACAGATGACTCATGACACACAACATGCAGGTGCTTGATAGAAAAGATCAAAAAAAAATGTGCAGACATGCTTGTGGTTGTACTGGTCTGGGATCTTCAGGTGGGTGCACTACTGGTGTGCTTGGTCTCTGTGGTGGGACTTCTTCTTGCACCCAAATGCCAAGTGAGGAAGGGTGAGAGTTGTGTAGAGGCAAGTAGAGTGAGAGTTGTTCAACAAAAGAGAAGAGCATCATGTTGCTGGCTTAGAACATCACATGGCCTTGAAGAAGAAGATAGTGAAGAGGATGAGGGCCATGCAAACAAAGACAGCCACAAGCCAGCCCCACCCATTGGTCCACTTCTTGCTGCCACTGCTGCAGAGCTGTTGATAATGGTGGTGATGGTGGTGGTGGTGGTGGTGGTTGAGGTAGAAGTGGACCTTGGTGCCCATGTGAGCTGCTTCCATCTGGTGGTCATGCAGCTTCTGGGTGTTGGCAGCTGAGCATGCCCTCAGGCTGTGCAACTTCTCCTTGGTGTTGTGGCAGTCTTTCTCTTTTTGGTTGTGTATGGTTGTGAGCTTGCTGAGCTGGAGAGAAGCACTGTGCTCTTGAAGCTGGGCCATCTTGCTGATGAGGTGCTGCACATCCACTTTGGCCTTCTTGACTTCTTGCATGTGTGCTGGAAGCCATGCTGGATGCTGCTGCTGCTTGATGGCCTCCCACTTGAGGAGCTTGTGCCTCAGTTGGCTGATTGTCTTCTGTGGTGGCTTCTGCTGCTGCTGTTGATGTGAGGCCTCCCTCCCCCTGGTAGTACTGCTGGAGAGGGAGGACAATGGTGACAAACCTTCAACTCACCCACATCCACAGCCACATTCTTGCTATTGTGTTCCTGTTCCTCCTCCTGCTCTCCATGATGGAGAAGCTCATGAGAGGGACATGGTGCACTTGTCTTCCAAGTAGGGGCTGCCATCCCTTGGGCCAACAAATAGGCTCACCAGCACAAGTGTGCCTCAGTCACTGCAGCTGGAAATGGGATGATGCAAGTAGGGGGGGGAAGGGTAGCAGAGTCAGAAAAGGATGAGGGTCATGCATATGGAACTTCAGGACAGACAGCATGGTACCATGAGTTTGAGAACATGGTTTCATGATCACTGTAGTGTGTGTGTGTGTTGCATCTTGTCAGCAGCAGCAGCAGCAGCAGCAGCAGCAGGTTACAGGTTGAGAGCACTCAAGAGAAGAGAACAAAACAGCATGGTTGGTGCCCTTGCCTGTGGTGGTTTAGCAGTGTGGTGGTGGTTGGGGAGGGGGGCATGCATCAGTTCATCTCCAGCAGCTTCCAAAAAAAGGAAAACAACCAGCTGGTGGCCAGGCCAGTTTTGTATTTTGTTGTTGTTTTTGTTGTTTTTTTGTGATTTTCTCCTCAAGACAAGCCACACACAAACCAACATATAGGACATCATCCCTCATCATGGATCACAGGGAGGAGGAGGAGGAGCAGTCAGAAGAAACCTTGAACAACAACAACAACAACCTCACACCACAGGTGGCAACAGGTACATACATGCTTTTGCATCAGGTCTGGTGTAGGTTTGTAGAGGGGGGACTAGGTAGACCTAATGGCATTTTGTGGGGGGGGCTGTACCACCTTTGTGCAGGCAACAGCAGATGCAGTGATGACAACAGCAACAGAGAGCACCCCAAGAGCCTGACAGCAGCAGCAGCAGCAGAAATAACAACAACAACAACAACAACAAGTTGGGCCTCTTCCACTCCACCACTGATGGTATGTACCACTGTGCATGTATCAATTAGATGCTCATCACATGTCATTTGCCATTACTCTCTCTCTCTCTATATATATATAAATATATATGCATATCAGGAGTGTGGCAGCAGCAACAGCAATGGCAGAGATGCAATCCAGGGTTAGGGTTAGGGTTAGGGTTAGGGTTAGGGTTAGGGTTTAGGGTTAGGGTTTAGGGTTA